>JAVSBS010014212.1:0-19148 GCA_033124195.1 Coracias cyanogaster
GGGGTAGTGTCTCGCCTTGCCCTCGATCCTCTTCCCTTTTGGGAGGCGGCACGGACGCTGGCGCCTGGACCGCGACAACTGACAACATTCTGGATCAAGTTTGCCCAGAAGTACAATTCTGAATTTTTAATGAGACTATTGTCACCATCACAACTCAGCAGATAGAAATCAGCCTCAAACTTACAATGTTCATTGCATTCACTGAGTTGCATATATGTAACTGAAAATAGAAATCAAGTATTGAACCCATCTTAGGGCATAGTGTTATAGAAATACACCTGCAGAAGAGGTACATATTTTACAGTTATGAGAGAAGAGAAAGAAACCAACAGCCAAAAACCAAAATCCCAACTATGAATACCAGCAGCAAACAGCCGAGCATATGTCATGAAGGTCTCTTTAGGGAACAATCAGAACTGAGCTTAGAAACTAAAAGCCTTTATCAAGTCAATTTATTTGTCTTTCAGAGAAGAAATAAACTATCTGCAGGTCTAACACAAACATGAAAAAAGTATGTACTACATAATTCTAAAATATGGATGTACTCCAGTATTAAATTGCAGCATTTCTCCATGGGAGAATATGGATTCTACAAGGCTATCCTGTGTCAGCATTGTCAGAAAACCATCAAATAACATGCTTTTCTGAATTTAATACTTAAAGCACGTATCTATCTCTGATGAGATTTGTCTAACATTCTTTGTCTGTGGAAGTACCTTGCTCAAGAGGAATCATATGTGGCTTCACTTAACACATCAAAATACTCTGGAACAAGCTTTTGGAAAGCTCTGCACTAGAGAATGCTGAGATGTTCTCAAAGTTCTCTTGAGTATTCTAGGATAAGAAAAGTAGTTACTAACAGAACCAGGTGTCATCACTTAATTAATAATAGCAGTAAAAACAAAGCAAAATGTGACCCTCTCCCCCACTCCTCCCAAGAAACCAAGCAAGAAAAAAACCTTTCCTCCTCCAGATTTTGAATATCTTTTAATCTCATATCCTTTCAGAGATCAATTAAAATCAGTGGCAGGAATACAAGATTTAAGATAGGAGTTTCTTTTTTCATATAGTAACTTTCACTGGAAAACATTGTGTTATTTAAAAATTAATTCTAGAAAGTAAATTAATAAATTACAGAGCTAGTGTTACACAGTGTTTTTGAGAGTATGATAGTACAGTGGTATCTAGGATGAAGAAACCACTATGTTCCATAGGTCTTAATTAAGCTTAAATTGGCTTAATTCTATTAAAGTTATAGGACTGGACTTCTGGCTCAAGCAGTTTTAGAATTGGCAGCATATAGAAGATTTACTGCATAATTCTTGTTAATGTTCTACAGATAAGAGTTAAGTTCTGCAATGGATTAGTTCATTTTTACACTACTATATTAATATATCTTCAGCAAAATTAAGATGAATGAGACATCAAAAAGTACTACATTGCCTGCATGGGCCCTCAGTGGAGGATGATCTCGAATATTGATCTAGAAGAATGTACTTTACTCTTTAAGCTAACTAGATGCACTTACTAGGGTATAGATTTAGAAATATCTTAAGTAGGAGAAAGCTTTTCAGTGGAGCATGTGTCAACAGTGTATTCATTTCAGCAGTTAAGTATCTCACTGAATATTTGGTTAATATTAAACATGTCAGTTTAGAATCTATTTGGTAGGGATAGACTTATTTGAAATTGTAAGATTTCATATCCTGGAGAAAAGGGTATATAGTGTATATGAGACAGATTTGCCCAATAATAGCTGTATTTCATGTGTTTTGTGAGAAGAATGAAAAATTTTAATTAATACTACTGCCTTAAAAATATTTCAGAATTATAAAGTACCTTTTCACAAGTGTACATATTTTAGGTCATTTCTCATGTCAAAATTGCATATTGAAGGAAGGTTTTAAGTGGGAAATGGAAGCTGGCCTTGACAACATGGCACACGTAAAAAATGTAAAAAAAATAAAAT
Source organism: Coracias cyanogaster (assembly GCA_033124195.1). Lineage (NCBI taxonomy): Eukaryota > Metazoa > Chordata > Aves > Coraciiformes > Coraciidae > Coracias > Coracias cyanogaster. The sequence continues at coordinate 1,970 of JAVSBS010014212.1, forward strand.
TATTCACAGTAAACATTAACAATTCTATCCACCATTACCAGGCATAGTAATAGCAGAGCAACTTTGTAAAGAGAGGAGTCACAAGGTTGAAAAACATGTAGAATGAAACAAACTTTAATATTACTATGAAAATCTGGACAAAATAATATTGGCTCCCTGAACAACTTAATAGGCTGCAGACAGCTCTGTCACAAAGTCTGCCAAAGGCTTAGAAAGAATATCTGTAATGTCTCAGGTACACTGACAGAAAAAAGAAATCATTGCCTATAATACTAGCTAACTAATTTGCAAAGCAATGTGAGAACACAGCACTGAAGTAATAAGGAATATTATGTTTTCCCTTTTTTATAACAGTAGGAGAATATGGGATCATTTCCTATTATTTCCAATCCAGATCATATTAATAACTTGATGAATAAATTGCATGCACTGAGGAATAAAATACTTAAATTAGCAGAAATACTAAGTGATTGGGCAAACAGAGCAAGCTCCTCACAGAGAAGACAGTAGTTGACTTTAAATTCTTTTGAGGAGGGAAAGACTTACAGCCCTATGTATGTCAAGGTGGATCATATTTAGTCATCTAAGAATGAACCATCTGTGTCTCAATCCCTTCATTGAAACCAGAATAGCTTTTCAGAGAAAATAAAAAGATAATTTATCTGTCAGACTCTACAAATATCCACTACGTACAAATTTCTTTTTCAGAACTTTGAAAGTTTTTCTGAAAGATTTCACTAAATAATGAGTAACACCCAGAAACAAGCATGATCCTTCTGTTAGTTTCCAAGCCTCCAATTCCAATATAGTTAAAGTAAGAATCTTGTCGAAAGGTCAAAAATAATCTCATAAATATTTCCTGTGAAATGATTTTTCAGATTATGCTGACTGAAAATCATAGTAGTAGAAATATCATATGAAAGACAATGGCCTAAAATTTTGCAAAACGAAAAGCAAGTTTCTGGATTTGAAAAGATTTCAAAAAGTACAAACCTGACTGATGCTGTGTTCTCAAAATAAATTGTAAACCCTGTGCACCTGCCACTTCAAAATATTTTTCTTTTCCTCAACTGCATCTTGGGCCATTAAATGATGCTGCATAAATTGATGTTTTTTCACCTGGGGACATTGAAAAGAAAAAAACAAACAAAATCCTTTACGGAAATTATTCTTTCTAATTTGCATTTTGGAAACATGACATGACTTGCTACTGTGAGTTTACCATAGCAATAAATAATAATCTGAGAGATCTATCATATTTTGAAATTGTTATCAATTATTCTCAGCACACTTTTCACATGGAGGCTCTTGTGGGGTTACTCTAGACCAGGGGTCCTCAAACTACGGCCCGCGGGCAGGATGCGGCCCCTGGGGCTCCTCAAACCGGCCCGCGGGTATTTACAGAACTCCCCGCCCCACCCCCCCCCAGCCGCAGTGACTTCCTGCCGCTTAATCCGCGCGCCGGCCTCCACAGCCCCCAAGATCCCGCCGGGACTGGGCTTGAACCAGCGCCTCGTCCTCCACCTGCCCCCAGGGGGCACCTCTTGGCTACAAACCGCGCCGCCGCCGCCGCTATGTCGGCTCCCGCTCCTGCCTGCCCCGCCGGCACCGGGCTTGAACCAGCGCCTCGTCCTCGACCTGCCCCCAGGGGACACCTCTTGGCTACAAACCGCGCCGCCGCCGCCGCTCCGCTGGCACCGGGCTGGAACCAGCGCCTCGTCCTCGACCTGTCCCCAGGGGACACCTCTTGGCTACAAACCGCGCCACCGGCGCCGCTCCGTCGGCTCCTGCTGCTGCCTGCCCCGCCGGCACCGGGGGCTGCAGGAGGCCCCTCTCGCTGCCCAGCGCCCTGTCCTGCTTCTCGAGCGGGGGTCCCAGCTGAGCCCCCTCCCCGTGGGCTTCCACCCGCGCTCTCTCACCCCTCAGAAGAGGGGCAAGGGGCGGTGAGGACAAATTTCCCACCCCCCTGCCTCCCTGGCCACCCTTTCCGCACTGCGCGGCCGGCCTGAGGATGTGGACGGCGCCCGCCGCGCGGCGGGCGAGAGGCGCTGGAATCTCCTCTGCTGGGTAAGCTCAGTTGGCAGCTCTGGACTGCGAGGTCCAGCCAACTCGGGTGAATCGCCAGAGACCCAGCGCAGCAAAATTCCTTCAGTCTCTTCTGGCCACCCTTTCCGGGCTGTGCAGCCGGGCTAGGGAGGGGGGCGGTGGCATCAGCGAGGTGGGCGACTTCCCTGTCGTTTTTTTCCAAACTATAGTCCGGCCCCCGACAGTGTCTGAGGGACAGTTCACCGGCCCCTGACAGTGTCTGAGGGACAGTGAACTGGCCCCCTGTTTAAAAAGTTTGAGGACCCCTGCTACAGTGCATTCCCCTTTCCTCACACAATCTCCATGCGTGTAGGTATTGAACTAGGCTGAGCCTATGCAGACCTGAGTTAGTTCAGCTGGACTCACTAGGAATTTTCCTGATTGTAGCCAAAACTGTTGATCTTTTCCTGTTTCTCTAAGAAAGCAAAGAAAAACTGAATATGTCATTTCCAGGAACTGATGTTTTTAAGGTTTGAGTTAACTCCCACCTTGCACTGGCTGTGTGAGCCAGATGGTGGGAGTGGTGATCAGACAGAAACTCATGTTTTTTTTACGGTGCATCCCAGTTAGACCAGTTCTCACAGTTGAGAATAATATCAGACAATGCAACACCCAAATAACTAAAGCTCTCCATAGAGCTGTGTATCAGACTATAGAAAATGGCAGCAGTTGCCACCATCTTTCTAGAAGTCCTTCAATATTGCAAGACCAACATAACATTTCTTCTTTTGATGTATAAGACAAAAACCTTCTTCATCTTAAAACTGGAAGAAGTCACCTGTAGTGAGAAGAAGAAGATACAATAGTAGTTGTACTCTGAACGTCTTACAGCTTTTTGCTAAGGCAGGAATTTATTATAAGTCCAGAGAGATTTGTCCAGCTTTCTTGCAGCAACAAGTGACTGAGTCAGGTTTCCTGACCTGCGGCCAGGACTTGCCTCAGAACAGTAGCTTCAGGCTTTTAAGATTAAGGTTTTAAGTTTTGCCAAGCTTCACTACATCATCTGTGTAAACTCCATTGCATAGCCTTTCTTCCCCTTTCCAGAGGGGAGGTAATTTCAGAAAGTCTCCTGGAGTTAGAAGATTTCCTCACATTTGTATGTGGAAATGACATGTAAGTAGTGTCCTGTGGGGGAGCCGCAGGCAGGCTTGGTGGCTAGCAAGGAGCCACTAGCAAAGAGGAGAGAAAGAGCATTGAAGTTCAAGTGCCTTTGGCTTTTTTTCCCCTTGGCGGAAGGAAGTCTTTTATCATCTGTGATGGAAATTTTTGGATGGTCTATCAAAATTTGGCAGCTGCTTACAGCTTCAGTGACATGTACTCCTACCTTGCATGTCTGAACATAAGAGGTGCAGGGCTAAATACCCTGAGCTTGCTGCAGTGCTAACAGGGGACAGTAACACTAGGACAAGCAGAGGACCAGAAGCAAAATAGCTGAACCATGGTTACTCCATCTTTTGCAATACTCACCCAACGAGAAGCTATGATAGTGCACTTCCAGTTTCAGAACCAAAAAATGCAACTCTTCCAGTTATTGGATAATTCCAGTTACAAAACTTAGGAGAGCCACAGCTCCAGTGTGGCTTTCAATCCATGAGGTATGGAAATAGCTGCATTTTTCCTCATCATTGGTAGAGGACATTACACGTTCTGTTTTCCCAAGCCACTGCTCTTTTCCTAATTACTGATATATTTTAAAGGAAAAAGCCCCACCTCCTTGTGAGTCACAAGGTGTCTTCTCTGGTTTCTGCAGAGTTGGTCCCCTGCTTAGGTTTGTTAGTGATGTGACTCAAGGCCACCACGGTAAACGTACCCATACAAAATTGCAACGGCGAAGGCGCAACTTTGAGCAGTATGAGGAAGAAATAGTAAAAACCATTCACAAAAGTGTCCCGGGCAGAGGCGGCTGGTGCAGAGGCAGTGAAGATGGGCTGCCAAACAGAAGAAATACTGCGTCTTCAGTTCAGTTCAATAACAAATATTTGAGCTGTTGCGTGAAGATACCCTGAAATATTAAATAAAAATCCCTCAGCATGAAAATATTGACAAATGCTCCATTTTGAAGCAGAACCAGGGTGGGGATGCCAGGAGAGCGCTTGGGCCCTCTCCTCCCAGATGCCAGCCAAGGCCAACATGGATGGGATGGCTGCGGGTGGATTACAACCCTTCGCCGGATCCTTGTCGGAAAACAACCTTTATTTCGAAACAGAAGCGCTGAAAAACGAGGGGGTGGGAAGGCCCTGAGCCGCCCGCCCGCCGCCTCCTCGGTCCGCCGCGCCAGGGGGCAGCAAGGCCTGAACCGGCCCGGGCGGGGCCCGCGGAGACCATCGAGTCTCCCCGGCCCCGTCTCGGTGGTGGCGCGCGCGCGCGGGGCGGGGCAGCTGAGGGCGCAGGGGCTCGGCCATGGCGGCCTCCATCATCGGCAGCCGGGCGTCGGCCGGCTTGAGGGGCAGCGGCTTCCGCACCGCGCTGGGCACCGCCACGGCGAAGGTTAGCGGCCGCTCGGGAACGGGGACCGACAGGGCAGGGCCAGGCCATGCCGGGCCCGGGCCGGCTGGGGTCGGGGTCACACCTTATGAGGTGACGGCGGGAGGAGCGGCCGTCTCATCTCGCTCCCGCCGCCGTCCTGCCTTGTCCTGGCCTGCTGCGGCGGCGGGGCTGGCAGCCGTGGGCTCGCCTTCGGTGCGCGTCCCCCGGCGTTGCTGTTGTTGCTTGTGGCAGGTTTTCCCGACGTGGTTCCCTTTTAACTTCTTTTCCAGACCCCCCTTTCCTTAACCAGCTTGGAGACCCCAGTGTCCCTTACCCATAGCAGGGGCCGAGCTGTGCCAGGAACCTCTTATTCCAGCTCTCGCTTCCTCAGTCTCGCTTCTTGTTTCCTCCGAATGCCTTTTCGGGGTCTGGCATTGGTTTTGGCTGCAGAGCCCCTGGAAAGCAGTGCAAAGAAGAGAGCTAGCGGGTCTGAAGTGTGTAACTCTCCGTGCGACTTTCCTCTCCTTCCCCATAGCGGGGAAGGTCGCCCCGAGTTCCCCTCTCGTGTTACGCGCGGCCTCCCGGGGCCCGGCCGGCTGGTCCGTGCCAGAAACTCCAGCTACAGCGGTCAGCACCTCTCACTTGGGTTTCGTGCCAAGGAAAGGCCCTCCTGTTGGCAGAAGGAATCCTTTGGAGGTTAAATAGGTTCTGGCGATTCGCTAGCTTGAAATGCCATAGTAAAATCTTGTGTTGTCTGCGTGCTTATTTTATTTAAAATGAAGCAAAACCTTAAATATCCAGTCCATTAGAAATTTCTTAGTACAATCTGTTTTTGTGGTACTTGTGCCAATACTATAAAAAAAAAAAACAAGGCAGAATTTTGCTTGTGTATAAGTTTGTTGTGTTATTTTTTTACCTTGAGTCTTCCAGTTCTAATATGTGTTCACGTATTAGCTGAATTCAGCTGGTTTTAGTAGGTTTGCTGTTTGGCATATGTATAGAATTAAGGTCTTGTTCCTATAGAGTGAAATAGGAAAAGTGCAGCAAATGTGTTGTACTTTTGTTGTAGTTAATTTTCATGTTATGAAATGCAGTTATTTTACAAGGTACCCTTTGGAAATCTATGTTGTCTTAAAGTCTGTAAGTAGCTGTTCTTTTTTAAAGGGCATTGTCATGTAGTACCGCTTATGATGTTTTATAACCAAAATCAGTTTCTCCCTGAGTTACTTTATACAAAATATCTATCAGAAGTCCTTGGAGTTCTGTACATCACTTTTGCAGATGAAATTAAGACTCATGCCACACTGGAACTTCCTGGATTGGGTATTAGGTGTGTTATATTTTACGTAGCATTTGAAATGTTAAAAATTACTTTGCACTATAGGCAACCCTCCAATTCAGTGTAAATGTTTGAAGCAGGTCGTAGCTATTTTTTCTGTTTTGCAATAGTCATATGAAGGCAGAATGGTCTGTTTTGTAGCAAATTAAATTCACCATCTATAACCACTAAAGGTGGTATAACTTAGTTTCTTCTGCTCTTCCTTCTCAGGGCTTGTTAGTTTGGCAGACAGACGCAATCTTACAGAACCTTTGAAGGAGCCTATTCTTTGTGCTTTTCTCTGTTCTCTTAGGCTTCTAAAATTCCTTGAGGAATTTCCCTTGAGGGAAAGTACTTCAGTGCTAACTAAATACTCAAGGTTGTTTTAACCCTGCCAGCCCTTGTCAGTGCTAGCAGCTTCACCAGCTCTTTCCCATTGCCCCAGTATAACCTTACAAAACCCAGTACCACAGGAGTGACTAATATGTGAAGGGTCATATACAACAAATGTAGGGTTAAGTGTTCATGTGTTTGCATTTGTACTCTAAATTGTACTTGTTTAGTATGTAGACTTTTTTTAACCCAAACAGGGCAGTTTTTCACAACACAGTCATGCTCTTTGTTCCTTTTGTTTTTTTTTTCCTTTTCTATTCCTTCAGGTACTTGGTGGAAGTCCAGGAATACTCAATAATCATGGATTGCAGGTGCAACAACAACAACAGAGGAGGCTGTCACTACATGAATACTTGAGCATGGGACTGTTGCAGGAGGCTGGCATTTCTGTTCCACATGGACTAGTTGCCAGGACACCAGATGAAGCTTACAAAATAGCGAAAGAAATAGGTATATTATTAAAGGGAACATATGCAATATAGGCATGGGATTGATACAAGGTGTAACTACTTTTTCTGTCTCTTCCTGGTAAGACATTTCTTGGAGTTCTGAATATACCTTCTCTTTAAGAGAGCCTTTTCTGCGAAGCAACTTTCTTGCAGATTGGAGTATTTACTTTAGAGCTGACATTTTCTTAATTTGAAGTTTTCTAATGCTTATGGTTGCTCAGTGCACAAGCACACAGTGAAATCAGTTAAGTGACCTAGTTTCAAAAATACTCTCAGTTGCATGTTAAGGCTTGTTTATGAAGCTGAACTGTGTCCCTGAAATTCCAATGCGGAATTGAAGGCTGTGAACGTATGTTTCAAACACCATCATTCCCATGTCCCAAATGCTGCAGATACTTTTCCTGTAACTTGCAAGTCTTGTTTGAAAGGAATGGGGCAGGTATAAATTGTATTAGCTTAGGCTGAAACAAGTACCTTGTAGTTCCTTGAGATGAGTAATACGCTGTGCAAATCCTGCGTTTCTTTCTGCTCTCAAGCAAGGTTAGAGGAAATCTTGTGTGAAGAGCTTCAGTGGTGGTGGCAGATAAGGCTTCTGTAATCCAAGATCCCATATAGAACAGGAGATGGAAAAGTGTACTTACCTTTAGCCTGCAGATGAAGAGTAAAATCATATTCCTTTGTGAATGTGCTGTTCTGGCAGAATGCAACTATATCATGCAGGAGGGAGAACTTTGATGGTTTATAGTTACGTGCTAAATCCCTGGTTTGTTGATAAAAAAGCATCCAGTTTCCTTTGCCTGGTGCTTAAATACTTTATTTATAGTTGGGCTTTAATTTTTGACTTGTTTCTGCCTATTAATGTGCCACTTTACCTACTGTGTGTCTTAGTAAAATGCTTTTGTTTAATTTGGATGTAATACAGAAGTCATCTTTTATCATTTGAGGCATTCATACTAATATTTTTTTTTCCTTCCTTTAAAGCTTCCCCACCGCCCCCTCGGAAAACATGTAGTGCGTTTGTCACACTGTTTTCATGAAGGACACTTCGTTGTATTCCACTCTCATATGCAAATACCCAAATCTCTTTTCACTTCCAAATAGTTACTTTTGTAGTGATTTCTGGGGTTATAGGTTTTGTTAGATTTGAGTTCTATGTGTAGATCTAATGCAAGAAATGACATCTGAAAAATATATATATATATATATTTTTTTTTTCCCCTAGAGCAAGTTATACTGCTTTGTTATGTAGAAAGGAATTGAAAAGCTGCTTTTCCTTGAGCTCTGATATCCCAGAAATTCAGGTGTTGTCTGCCTGCCTTTGTCTTTTTCCCATGACATACTAAATGACACAAAATTGTAACTTCATTAGTATGAAGGAAGGTGTTAAATACTTTGGAGAGTGATTTTAAAATTCAGACCCTGACATTCTGTTATGGGTAAGCTTGTAGCATGATCTGAACTTCACAGATTGAGCAAACCCCTTTGCTTACATTAGTATCTGCACGGAGCTCCTGCTAGTGGCAAATGAGACAACCTTTGCCTCTGGTTCTTCAGTAGACAGCAGGGAAACTCTCAGGTCAGGATTTTGTTCCTTGTTCAGAGAGGACTCCTATAGCAAAGTAGGTGTATGAGACTGCTGGTTTATAGCTCTGCCTCATCCATGTGATAGCATAAGTATGCCTTTTATCTGGAGTATGTGCCCTCTGCAGTTTCTTAGGGGTCAGAAAAACGAAGCTTTGAAGTGTATGAGTTAGCATCCTTTAGTAAGATAGAATAAAGGAACTCAAGGCTTCTGGTTGTCAGCCACGTATTTTGTTTAAGATGGTGTGTATTTAATGCTATTGCTTTCTATGGTACTTGAGACGAGGAAGAGAGGACTTCCCAAAAGGAGAACACACTGAAGGCGCTTGAGTTTTTGAGGCATTGCTCAGAAATTGTCCAGAACTCGTTCTAAATGTTCACAGATTATCCTTTGCTTCAGTGTTTTTGATTTGTTATTGTAGCCATTTCCGCACTAGTTTTCCTTTAATATGTACTTAAACCCAGACCAAACAAACCAAATCACCAGCAGAATGAAAAAAAAATCTCGCTTTTTTTGGTCCACCTGCTCATTGTTTGTTTTTCTTATGTAAGAGTTGTTGCTGGTAGATATGAGATGATCTTTTGCTTTTTTTTGTGTTAAACTGGTTTTTCAAATGTTTGTCTAAAGTGTTACAAAGATAGTTGCTAATACTGCTTGCTCTGTCTCCCTAGAACTGATCCACATGCTCCTGATAACCTTTAGTCAGAAACCTGCTCTCTGTAAACTTGAGTTTGGCATTGGATTTCGTTCGTTTTGCAAATACCTGTCTTCAGTTAGAAGTGGGTAGCTTTTTATCCCAACGTATGACAAATGCGGCCTTCTCATTAACAGGGATTGTCATAGTTAGCTGTGGCTGTATCTAAATCAGTGTCACCCAGGAGTATGAACAAAGCCAAAGCTCAACAGTACTAAGAATTATCATCACTGAAAGGTAGCTAGTGTGTGGTAGAATCAACCAGAGACAGACGGATGTTGCAGATTGTCTTAGAGCCTAGTTAGAACACTGCACTAAATATTCTTTAAATAACAAAAATAATGAAATTTATTAGAATTTCATTCAAAGCTATGCTTATCTTGATGTCTGAAGTTAGATGAAATAGTCTGGAAGCCAGAAAGGTTGCTTCTTCTCTACCCCCCCAGTCTTTCTTGTACTAAATATTTTTACTGCTAAAGACCAAAGTGTCCTAGAGAGACCAAATCGTTTACCTATATTTGAAGTTAAATACAGTATCTGAGCTTGCATTGTTTTCTTCCTTTTAGCGATTTTCAGCTCAGTTTCCTTTAAAGATATTAGAAATTAGATGCTGTGAGCAACTTCTGAGAAATGATGGCAGATCACTTATGGTTTGAGTCTTAAGGAAGAAAACCTTTGGGGTTTTTGCTATTTCTTAGAAATTTGATTTCTGCTACAGCTATCAGATTCCTAAAAGTATTGTTTTCAAATAAGTTGTACTTAAGTTATTTGGTCCCTGGGAGTAGATTTGGACCTCCTGTAAATGTCAATGCTCAGTTTTCCTCCAGTAATGCACTCTCTCCCTTCAAGATGTCCAGATCTCATTTGTGCCACTGAAAAGAATGAGTTTTACTCAGAGTGCAGACGACTTGTCTGATCAAGTTTTTAATTGATTTTTTTTTTTAAAGTTATTTTTGGTTATTTGTGGGCTTTTCAATATGTGGCTCCTCTTATGTTATAAGAGTATCTCTCTTTAAGTTTTGAACAAGTGAGCTGAGCAATTTCTGTTCCAGAGCGGTGATAAGAGGCTGCAGTATGTCTTAATTGCTTCTGAGTTTATGGTTTACTCTCTGCTTATGTGTGCGTGACAGCTGTGACCAGTGCTGACTAGAAGCTGATGAGCATTGTCAAGAACACAACGAATGAACCTAAAGACTATTTCTTGAAGAACAGATGCTTCATCAGTGTGATAGCAGATAGCTTGGCAGAACATGCTCTTTGAAATGCGTAGTACTGCTGTTTCAGACAGCACCTATGAAAGTCTATATATTGCAGTAACTGAAGTTTTGATGCTTCCTGACACCTTCCTCGGTTAGGAGTTGTGGGGAAGGGAGTGACATATTCTATGCCTGTAGAAAAGCCTGCTTTGCTTTTTTAGCACATTTGTGATGATTTGAGAGGTAAGACTTCTGAAGCGATTAAGATCTTGAAGCAGCTTTTGTGTTCCGGTAGTTTTATAGGATTTTAAGATGGTGAATCCCATGGCAGACTGCCAAATTTTGGTAAAATAAAAAGTTGTACAGAATAGGAGGTGTTGAGAAGCTGAGAGCTTAGCGCTTTACCTTTCCACACTGGAGTTCTTGAAAGGTGACTGAAAGCAGTTTTGTTATTGCAGTTCTAGAGATCGAGTCCATCTCTTGTCGGTGTGGTTTGTAATGTATGACGGTTTTTGGTATGCTTTTGTGCTGGTTTGGTAAAGCCGTGGCGGGGCTCTGCTGGTGCCGCTGCTCCCCGCCCTCTCCCCGCTGCTGCGGGCTGCAGACAGGGAAAGAAAAAAAAGTTTTTAAATGCCCTTTTGAGTGGAGATAAGGAAGGTTTAATATAAAAACACGTAAGAAAATGCTGCAGGAACAATATTAAGGAAGAAGTAATACACAGAAAAAGGCAATACCAGAGATAAAGAGACAAACCGAACACACGTCCGCGCCCCCGAAAACACTGAAGCTGAACTGCCCGATCTGCCCTCCCCCTGGAACTAGCCTCCAGGGCAGGGCGTCATCATGGTATCAAATAGCTGCACCAAATTAACCCTGTCCTGTCCGAACCAGGACAGCTTTCTACAGAATTACTCAAGTAATTGGCTTTGCTGTATTACTGCAGCCAGTTCCATAATTAATAGATGCTTATTTTTAAATCTTTTGTGTTCTTTCCAATGTTAGTAAGGCTTTTTAAAAGTTCTTTTCAATGTTATTTTGTTTTTTATATTGCTTAAACATACTTTTTTTAACAGACATGTTGTAATGCATAACTGTGGGTAGATTTATAAATAGATACCAGGTTTGATTTAGTCAGAAATGAAAGTTTAGTACAAAGTGTGCAATGATTTTCTTAGGTAAAGTACTAGTTTTTTCTCGTTTAGCTCTTCAAAAAGAATAGGTAGTCCAGGCACTGTGGCACAAAAGCTGTGCTGGTTTTCTCCTTAGTGTATGCCACACCTTCCTGGGTAGTCTGTGATTAAGTTGTTTTTCCTTATTTCTGTGTCACACTGAAAGCTCACATCTAGTTTTTTGTTTCTAATACTTTTTGGTTGGTTTGCCATTATCAGTTTTCCCCATTTATGTATTATCTGCTTGACTGTGTTAACTGATGTCTTCTAGGGTGTCTGTAGAGTCTGAAGCTCCAGAACGCTTGTTGAGATGCTGTAGCACATGGATGGTGATCTAAGGTGGCAAATAAGTTGGTTTTTTTTTTTTTCCAGTTGTGTTCTGCTTACTTGGTCAGAATCTATAGATCAGTAGTAGTCTAGATCAAACATTTACTTGAATTCTGGCAAACACTACTTTTTTGGCATTTGAAGCTTACATTTGGCTTCAGCCTTTGCTTTCTTCTATAACACTTCACTGATTTGAAGTTCTACTGCCAAAGCGTGGTGTTGATGACTAATTCAAAGAACTTGTCTAACCTGCCGATTCAAATTTTGACTGCTGTATTTTAATTACTTAACGTAAGCTATTGCCCAAACACAGCTGGCCTTGTGAGTGGATTAAAAATTTGATGCAGTTGATTAATGTCAGGAAGTATTTGTGTAGAAAATATTTTGTAATAGTGAAACATCTTGGTAACTCTCCTGACTGGTATGTGCCTTATGCTGAAAGTGTGAAGATTCTTGGCACATCATTATTTCAGGAGTTACAAGCCCATCTTTTTCCTTCCTGAATTCCAGTGAATACAACTGTACTGCTTAAACTTGGAGTTTTTATTTTATCAGTGCAACAAGAAAAAAATCTGTTTGCCTTATAAATGGAGAGATTCTTCCTGGAACCCCAAACTTTTTAAATACAGCGTAGCTGAGGCAAAAATTACAGATCTCTGTCTTTGTCTCTCTCCCAGGGTAAGTTTGCAGTTGAATGGTAGTTGGGAATTTGATTGACACTTGTGTTATTAACCTGTCACTGCCTTTTACTGTTGTCTGTTTTGTCAGAACAGGTTAGGGTTCCATAGTTATCATGGAAAGCAGTACTGCTGCTACAGTCAGTATCGGGCAAAGAAGTGGCAGTTAAAGTGATTTGACAAAAGTCAGAGTGGAAACTTGTAAAGCAGAACATTTTAATAAAGCTTGTCTGCCCTTATCGTCAGTCTTTCTGCTTACACAGAAAACTTCAGATACTCGACAGAGCACAAGCTTATCATAAATCCTGTTTTACATAGATCGACGCACGTGTGCAAGATGAAAGAATGTTCTCTCAGTTTGAAAGCTTAGGTTGTGGAATCAGAAATTATTCCTTCCAGTAAATAAATACCAGTATTGCTAGAAATGAAGATCAGGCTGTTTCCTGGCTGTCTTGCTCTTTCACTGTCTAGTTAATAAACCGTTGTTGAAGGTGAAACCTGTAGTGTTAGTACTGCATAGATTTTTGTTGTCCTGAACAGCGAGATTCTAACTCAATGTTCTAGTGATTTCAGGCCCCAATGAGAACAGGTGCCTACTCTTAATTTTCTAAACATTTCCTGATTCTTTTCAGGCTGTTTTACTTATGTGTGCTTTTAGTCACAACTGCCATTAATATGGAAATGCAGCTCTTAACAAGTGCTTGTTCTGAATTTTGTGCATTGGTCTGTGGCTTGCTTCCCTGAGACATAAGCTGTACAAAAGGTTTGCTTTCTTTTAGTGCTGTGTGCTAAGGCTTTACAGTTCATTACTGCTGCTGAAAGCAGATGTCCTGCTTTCTCTCCTGCCTGCTTCAGTGTCCCAGTACATGTGCTTGTCACACAGGACACAGGGTTGCAAAGGTACTGCCTGCTGGATTAGCTTTTGCCTTCAGCGGATCTGCTCTTCTAATATGCTTCAAGGCATGATTGTTCAAATGCTTATGGTGGCACAAGGAAGGAGACTGGAGTGAAAAGCTGAGGACAGGAGGCAGGATAGGACTGCTGCTGTGGTGTAGCGTTGATCGGCATAAACTGTCCTAACAATATGTAGTTACCTGCTCTGGAACAGAAACTACTGTTTTTCGTTGAAACATAAGGTCAGAACTATTGATGCTGAGCAGAAATGATGTTAGCTGATGGTTACCAAATTTTTTCTTGGATTGCTGTGTGTCAGCAGTTCTCTGCTGTGTCAGATTGGTGATAGTGCTGCAGCTGCAACACAGCAGATGAGGGGTGTTACCAAACATTTCTGTCCACTAGTGTTAGGGTTACTTTAAATGGGAGCTGCAGCGAAAAAGTATTTTTTGAAAATAAACTTTATGCATAGGTTAAGGTTGTCTCAAGACATGTTATCTTAAATTTTGTTTCAGATATGTCTGTGCAGCTTAATTGCTTATAAACAGCTGGTCAGATAATCCTTAAAGTGTTATATGTTTATGCAGTCAAGCAGCTAGTTTGCTTGCGGTGCTGTAGGAAACAAATTACAAATCATTAATATGCTGTTCGCTTAATGCCACAATTACTACATTCTGTTGCATAAGGGATAGTCCAGTGACAACTTTGCTATGACCAAAACTGATTGCAAAAAGTTTGAAGTTGTTTCTCATACGCTTTTCTTGGATGTCGTTGTATCTTGCCAAAGTGTAGCCATGCATAATATTTAAATTCTTCAGAAATACACTATGGGATCAGGGCAGTGGTTCATCTAGCCCAATACTTTGTCTCTCCTGGTGGCAGAACAACATGCTATTTAGGGAGATTGTTAGCCTGGCTATTTTCTGCAGTCCGTACCCCTCATTTACCCCCAACATTCATAGTTGTTTTAGGAATATCAGAGGAAACATATCTGCCCAGTTCCCTTTGAATCTCCTAGTCTTCCTTCGTGTCTTCTGGCAGGCTTCACTATCTTCTGTGTAAAGAAGTGTCCTTTTTCTTTTAACTTCACCTTTTAAAAACTGAGTTCCCTTGGTAGGTGGCTTTTGGTTTTGGCCGGTGGAGAGCAGGAAATGGAATGTATGATGTATGTGTAGTTGTGTGCTCTTGTCCTGCCCCTCACCAGGTATAGCTAAAGACCATAATTAAGATCCTGCGTTGTTCACCTTTGGCAGATTTTAAGAAGTGCCAAGCTCTTTTTGTCCCTTCTTGTAAAGGAAGCTCTTCATTTCAGTGCTCATCCTAGTAACTAGTCTTTCCCATTGAAAATTGCTTTTATGATCATACCCAGAGCTAAACCTAATGTTTCAGCTGAGATCTTACCAAAGCTTTAGTTTGCATCTGGTTCTGTCTTGTTCAGATTCTGATCTTTATTGCTAAGAGGAGTAATCGCTACAAAGAAGGTACCTAAGGGTGAACTTCATGGATTTCCTGAGAACTTCTCTGTATAAGCAGCTTTTACTTCTGGACTTAGTGCAGAAGATGAAAAGTAGGGTGGAGAAATAGGACCCTCTCATCTGAACTTCCTAGGGGACTGTAAGTTAAGTCTCTTAGTCTTGATTACTAAGTATATTAGTTCTGAATCTTTGTCAGATATAAAACTTCCATAGAAAGCTCCAAATAGTAAAAGAATGCTGTATTTTACATCTTAAATATTTGAGTCACTTCAGATCCTTGTGAAGAAGCCCAGGTGGATATTCAGTGAGCAAGGGAGCAAGTGTGGTGTTTTGGTTTTGTTTGTTTTTTAATCTCTTCACAGAAACATTTTCCTTTCCCTTTTATACTAACGCTAAGAAGTCATGCTCCTCCACATGTTGTGGGTTTGTGTAGGTACAAGGTAAATTGCTTTTCAATTGTAATTGTTGTTTGTAAATCTTTTTCAGTATGCATAGTGGCTAGTTTTGCTCAAGTGCTGGAATTTTTCTTATGTTTTTCTCATGGTTGCCTTTTCACCTCCAAGAGAAGACCAAGTTCTTTCTTGGCTCAGAAAGGCCAGTGTGGCTCAGCTAATGGTGGCATGAGAAGAGATGGAATATGCTGCACAAATGTCAGCGGGGCAGCTCTTAACATCTTGCAGTATCACTGCTCTCTGCGGTGTTTTCGGTGTAATTGAATTTGAATAATAACGCAGGACTTTGTTTTTCTTCCTTTATCACCTTAAACGACTTGATGAACTTTTTTCTTTGCTTTTTGTCTTTCGATGACACTTTAGAATATCCCAGTTGATTTTTATTATATTTTCATACTTTACTTTTTAAGCCCAAATGCACACAGTCAGCCCTGCGTAGAAGACTATTTTGTAAAGGATTTTTAAACAGTTAAAGCCAACTAGAGGGCTTATTCTGCCCTCTCTGGGAGAAATAGTGGATTTGGTTGGGCCTCTGACTTCTGCAAAGCACTCACGCTTATGCATCAGTGCTCTGCTGAATGGAAGCCATGGTGGACCTGCAAGTTGACTTGGGTAAGTGCCATAGTTACATGTAATTGCTGAGAAGACAGTGGTTACAGATATGAGGTATTTGTACTTGATTGAGGAAAATCTTGGATTATGGTGTGTCAGGTATTTCAGTTTCATCTTGTCAATAATCTGTGAGATACTAACCACTTTTTACTGGGTGCTTAATTATTTGTGATTCAAACGTGTTAAAGATCTATCAGAACACTCAAAGAATTGACCCTTTTGAATGCTGGCTCACCAAGGTTACAGAAGCCTAAAGTTGCAATTTGTGGCTGATTTGAGACTTTTGGAATAACCTGTGGGTTACAATGCAGTCCTTGATTCACATGTTTGTATTTTAAATTGGGATGGGGTGGAGATGGGGGGGAATAAAATGAAAACAACCTTTATTGTTCTACTTGAGACAATTTGTTTTAATAGTCACAGATGACAAATTTTGGGTTTTCTTTCATTCTAGGTTCAAAGGATCTTGTGGTAAAAGCACAGGTTTTAGCTGGTGGTAGAGGAAAAGGAACATTTGAAGGTGGCCTCAAAGGAGGAGTGAAAATAGTTTTTTCGTAAGTTGTTTCTGAATCATCCAACCAAGTGAAAAAACTTTAAGTTTCACACTATGAATTGAACCTATTACTTAAAGTCAGTGTTTTAATTATTAACCTTAAAATAACAAAAATTAGATAAGACTTTTTTTAATGCTGCTTCTGTTTTTCCAGCAGTTTCTTTGTCACACTCTGAGCTTCTTTTATTCTAGTCCAGAAGAAGCGAAAGATATTTCCTCCAAAATGATTGGAAAGAAGTTGTTTACCAAGCAGACAGGAGAAAAGGGCAGGATATGCAATCAAGTATTTATCTGTGAGCGCAGATATCCCAGGAGAGAATACTATTTTGCAATAACAATGGAAAGGTCTTTTCAAGTGAGTAATATTAGAAGTAACAAGTTAATCAGTTTATTTCTGTAGCTAAATTTAAAAAATAAAAAACCGAACAGAACTGTTTACTGTACTGATCACTTTTGAAAATCAGAAACATATGCAAGCTGAACTTTGTTTCCTAATATCTCTGACTCTGTGATTGCCTTAGTGTTTAAATGTTTTAAAAACGCAATGCTACAATTTGAAGAATAACAAATGGAGTATTGGTAGCCCCAACTGAAGTTCAAAGTAATATGGCTGAGGGGGAGATGGGTGGAGTGAGGGTGTTATTTTCGTTTTGGTTCTAGCTTTTGCACTTAACTACTGCTGCTTGTACTAGAGTTTAGTTTAAAAATACAGCTGTATGTGTGCGTGTACATGTACACACCGATTTAGAGTGTCAGGAGCAAGATAAGGAAAAGTCTTTTGGAAGAGCCAGTGGTCCTGGATGAATCCAACATCCTTTTTCTCCAACATGTGGAAGT
>JAVSBS010014214.1:0-15322 GCA_033124195.1 Coracias cyanogaster
TAGGCCCCTGTCATTACACATGAAAGAAAAGAGAAGAAACAACCCTCTTTATCCTACCTACATCCAAACACTGCTGGCTCATATTCTACTCCCTGTTCCTCCTCCTCCTGGCTTTGGCAACGCTGTATGGAGTTACAGCTTCTGTGCCTGTGAATCTATTGCTTGGAGTGGTCCTTGCGAGAGGCATCAACAGGAACAACGTCTTACGCTGCTAGTGAAAATTGCGGCCCCTTGTTCATGGGATTAGGATCATGCCAGGACACTTCACCTGACATAGCTATTAAAGTTCATGGGACAAAGGCTCTACTTTCAATATAAACATATCTGTATAAAATAAATCTAGTTAAATATCTATATAAAATAAATCTAGTTGAAAAGGTCCCTGCTGACTGGAAGGGGGAGGGGTTGAACTAGATGACTTTTAATTGTCCCTTCCAACCTGGCAATGATGTATATCTATGATATTTAACATTTTATTGCCCTAAGTGGGCTGTGAATATTAATAACAACAGTGGGCAGGTAGAAAAGGTTTCCAAAGGCACTGGATGCCCACCTTCCTGCTGCCATGGGATGCAGGGCACCATGTCTGGGCTTGGGCTGCGGAAAAAAACCAACTCACTTCCACGCAGTCTGAGCACTTCTCAAACCAGTGTTGGTGTGCTGCTGTGAGGCTGGCAGGCTGGGCATTGGGGCTGGCCAAGGAACCAGGGCATCAGGATGGGGTGGGGGGAAACCTAATGGAGCATCACTACATGGGCTGGGTGGGGACACCTTTGATACCTCCTGCCCTGCCCAATTAAAAAGTTTTCGTTTTGTTTTTATCTTAAAAAAGAAACACTTTTTCCTTATTTTTTTCTGTATGTGGTGTAATCAGATCACTCACTGCTGAAGCCTATTTCCTGCTGCTGGGTACACTGATGCTATTATGGAGCATTTATTTTTCCATGGGCCTCTCTGGTTCTAATTACTTTGTGCTGATGTTATGTGAGTATGTTGAGTCTGCACCTCCTTTAAAACCTGCCACATGCTGGGTCTGTTGCACACATTAGTATCCAGACACTTTTTTCATGTATTTCTTCCTATTATCTACTTCTTTATTTCTGCTCTTACTCCTTGTGGGGATATGATAAAGCCATTTTCTGATGGGACTATAGGACAAGTGGACAGAAACTGGACAGTCAAGGACATTTAAAAGTAACTTTTACTAGAGATGAAATCTTGGAGGGGGGTGTTGGTTTTTTTTAATGGAAGTCAATGAGAGTTTTGCTGCGGTAGAGGTGATTGAGAATGATGGTGCAGAAAAATACTTTCTTTTACGCTCACGCATAAATATTCTGTGTGGTGCTGCTACTGCTGCTCTGGCAACAGCCACAGCGCTCTTCTGCTTAAGAAATCTGTTTCTTTTTTTTATTTGCCAGACATTGAAATTTTCCCTGTGTGGGAGATCTCTCATAAACTGATTTTATTTGGAAGAGAGCAGCAATAACATTTTTTTTGGGAAATGCAGAGGAGAAGCACTTACTGAAAAATGAAGGGGAGAGAATGAATATATATATATAAAATTTTGGCTATATTAAAGCCTTGTAAGAGTTATGGTGTCATCGCCCAGCTGAGCTGGCAGGTGCTGGCTCAGTGCAATCAGGGCTTTGCAAAGATTATTCCTCTTTCCAAATTAAACTTCTGGCTTGATGAGGTGGGGGGGGTCTTGGTGAGGTGGAGGTGAAGCAGTGCTCCCAAAGCATTCAATCCTCCTGGATTTCATGCTTAGCCCTTCTGGAAAGCCTAAAGCACCCTGAGCATCATCTGAGAACTGAGCACGTTCCTGAGGAGCTATGAGGACAGAACTTGGCAGCAGCCCCGGTCACCTGCGAAGTTTCCACGCTGTGGGTGCATTATTTTTCCCAGCAGCTTCATCGCCTGGCTGACGCAGCTCCAAAGAGAGCCTGTCCCTCCCTCAAGGAGGGCTTTTCTGGGCTCTTGTCCAGCACTAAATAAGGAAAATTACAACAGTCAATCCTGTCCATTTTCAAGCTGTTTGGGATGTTTTAAGTTTCCAAACAAAGATGAACAAAACCGGTTATTTTACAGCAGATCCTAGTTGGAAAAAAAACAACTGGCATGCCAGGTCCCTTGGTGAAGGTACCTGGCAGAGCAGCGCTGCCATCTCAATGACTTAGATCCCACCAAATATCAGAGAAACGCTGACCTCTGGCTTTTAAAAAAGAATTCACTTCGATTCTGATCTGGATAATTTCTATTAATTACCTTATGTGAACTATAATGGATTCTGCTTCCTGCCTGCCACCTGCATTACATCTGGCCTCTTCAGCTGTGAGACACATGAAATTACGAAAGAATCACCATTTTTCTGCAGCTTTCCCTGAGGTTGGCTTCTCCTGTGTACTCCAACTATTTTTCTCCATGAAACTTTAACAATCATCAATCATAGCGTAAATGCTCCTTTTAACCCCCTCTTCTTTGTGTAGCACACATCTACGCACCTCAACAGACCACACAAAGCTCCCAACCACACGGGAGCTGGAACAGGGAGAGCAGAGCTGGAGAGGAGGTTCTGGGTATGGCCAGCAGAGCCTGGGCAGCAGTGCAGGGTAACACACAGACCTTCTCACTCTTGACAGCTCCCTGAAAGAAGGTTGAAGACAGGTGGGGCTGGTCTCTTCTCCCAAGGAACAAGCAACAGGTCAAGAGGAAACTGTCTCAAGTCGCACCGGGGGTGGTTTGGGTTGGACATTAGGAATAATTTCTCCCCCAGAAAGGTTGTTAAGGCCTGACCCAGGGCAGTGGTGGAGTCCCCATCCCTGGAGGGGTTGAAAAGCCATTGAGATGTGGTGCTGAGGAACATGGTTTAGTGGTGTCCTGGCAATGCTGGGTTAACAGTTGGACTTGGTCTTAAAAGTCTCATCCAACCGAAATGATTCTACGAGTCTCTATCTGGCTGCTACATAATGAGGAAGGAAAATTGCCCTACCTTTATTAGGCAGTCTAGATCCTCACTTAGTTATCAGAAACTTGCAATTTGGGCTTTTCAAAGTTCACCATGTTTTCAAGCATCAGGGAAAGGAATTCCTAGACTCCAACCAACCTCACTGCGGTGAAGCTCTGCGAGTAATAAAGCCCACACCAGTGCTTTGGCAGTTTTCCTCCAAACTCAGCTATGAAATAAGTTGCTTTGCCTGAAATCCCAGGCCTTGTTTCCCCATCTTTTGAGTAATGACAATCTGTGTCTGCTAGGCTGTCCAACCACACGTGTAGCTGCCAGCCTGCTTCAAGAGCAAGGATAACAAGGCAGCAGGATCCCGTTAGCTCCGTGTTGGTGCTGGTTCCATTTCAGCAGAACAGCCCTGTTGTGTCAATCTAGCGTAAATGCAGTGTCACCCAAAAGCGCAACTCTGAAAACACAGGTGGGGATGTATTTTGAAACACAACAGTCAGCTGTGCCCTGTGCTTAACTTGGTGCAGCAAAGAAAACAGAGAGGAGCTTTCCAAGTGTTTGCAGCTTCACCGTGAAAAACAATGTTGTTCAACACAGCATTAACTACCAACCCTGTAACTGCCTTTTAAAAGCATTACCCATCTTTTGGATTTCCAGAAGAGAACCTTTAATGGTGGCTTCAGAACTGCCTGATTTTTCTCCAGTAGGAAATTCCAAGGCAGCAGGTGCTAGGTGGGGGGGTCCAGGACTTCAGGTGTTCACCAAAGCATTTAAAGCCCCACATACAAGAGCTGGGAGACGATCCTCAGCCTTGCAGCCAGTGCCACACGCTGCTCCCTTCCTCAACCACCAAGGCAGAGATTACACCAGTAGCTGTTGTTCCACTGCCGCTTCCTCTCAACTCCCAGGGCCACACTTCAGGAGCAGCTGCTTCAGCACACTGAGAAGCGACAAACGAGACCCCAGGGCTGCCAACAACGCTCATCTCCCCTTCAGTACTTCTCATTTAGAGTAAGGCAGCGCAAGTGGGTATCACGCGACTGTTAACGCATCGCTTTGTGCTGTGGCAACTCTCTAAATAGCGTCTTGGGGGTTTGCCAGCAAAAGCAATGCTGAAGTAATTGAAAAAAAAAAGATCAGGAAATTAAACAATTTTGTAGGCACACTTCAGCCTCAACTAGATTTGTTCAAGCACAAGGTTCGGTATCAGAGGCTGCACACATCCCTGTTTTATGGCATTAAACAAATATGGTGTTATCAATTCCAGCGTTCAGCACTGCACTGGAACGTGAGACAACTAATATTTTACGTATTCTAACTAATCACTTGCAGGGTATACTCCAGCTTGACCGAACACAGTACTGAAACGCACGTGTATGCGGAAGTTACTGCAACTGCAGGCTCATAAAAACAACTTCCTAGTGAAAATTCAAATTCCTCTTGATATTACACCACCAGAAGTATTAGTTTATAATACCTGGAGTGATGTGTGTTTCAATGAAGAGCCTGCTGCTTGCGCTACAGAAACACTTGTATTAAAGAAAACCCAAGAAGTCAAACACAAGAGCCACAAAATAGTCATAGAAGTAGAAACATCTGTATGGATTTAATGGGATTTGGTCACCGTTGACATCAAAGCACATCTCATCGCTTCCTTCAAGTAGTTTCAGGCAGATGCTGGCAGTGAGATTCGCCTCTACCCCCTCACTGTCAATCTAATATAAATGGGACTAACACATCTTTGTTATGGTCCAGTTTGACTTGTGGTTATACACAAGAACACTACAACCAATTAATGATTTACATAGATTACACAGGAATAAGCAATTTCTTTTAGAATTCATAAGTATGTTTTTAAATTAATTAAAAGTATACTTTTATTAGGCATTCTATCATTAGCTCCACCTAAACTAGGAGGAGCTGGTACTTTTAGCCACAGACAGCTCCAGCATTGCTCATACCAATGATTAAACACTGATGGAACCATCCCTCATTTGTGCTGGGCTCAGTCTGTCTGGACTTTCACCCATGCCGTGTTGAACAGCTCTGATTTCTAGCAATAGAAGGAAAACTGCCAAGCAAACGATTCCCCATCCTGGCTTTTGATGAGAATTTAAGAAAAAAGCTGGAAAACTAAGCATGCTCTGTCAAACAGGGTACAAAATCTTTATTCACCAATAAGTTAAGCGTTCTTATAAATAGATGTTACAGTCTTTTGTACGCTGCAGTGAGTGTAAACTCAGCTTCAGTTATTCCTCAGACTCTGATCCTTCCTCATCTTGACTGATTTGGAAGTAGCGCAGTTCGTACGTCTCCTTGTCGGATGCAACAACACGAAGCCAGTCACGCAGATTGTTCTTCTTGAGGTACTTCTTTGTGAGGTATTTTAGGTACCTTAAAAACAGTAATTTCACATTAGAACTTTCTCCTCTAACAACCTTTACTGCTGCCCACACCCCACCAAGACATGGCTCTAACAGGGCAACAACGCACTAATTATATCCACAAATAAAAAATTATCATATGTAACAGATAATAAAAGGTTATTTTCATTCCAGATACACAAGAATTTTATTATTTGATGCTTTTTGACTACTGTGCCAGTTTTTGTTGTGACAGTTTAGCTGGTATATTGTGTGGTTTGGATTTAGTACAAGAATAATGTTGATAACACACTGATGTTTCCAGCTGTTGTTAAGCAGGTGTTTATACTAACTCAAAGATTTTTCAGCTTCTCATGCCCTGCCAGTGAGAAGGCTGGAGAGGCACAAGAAGCTGGGAGAGGACACAGCCAGGAAAGCTGGCTCCACTGGACAAAGGAATATTCCATAGCACAGGACATCGTGTCCAGTATGAACTGGGAAGAGCTGGTCAGGAGCGGCCGATGGCTGCTCAGGGACTGGCTGAGCATTAGTGAGCGGGTAGTGAGCAACTGCACTGGACATCGCTTGCCTGTCTTGGGGTTTATTCCACTCTTCTACCTTCTTTTCATTACAATTAGTATTATTATAGCTATTATTATATTCTATTTTTATTTCAATTATTAAACTGTTCTTATCTCAACCCACGAGCTTTACTTGCTTTTGGTTCTCCTCCTCAACCCACCAGGAGGTGGGGGAGGAGCGAGTGAGGGGCTGTGTGGTGCTGAGCTGCTGGCTGGGGTTAAACCACAACCACCACACAGCACAACATAAAAGCACCAAGAAGTGGCTCTAAACCTGGGTCCAACACAACAGATACTGTCCCATCAGTATCAGCAAATAAAGGGGGGGATGCAAGGAAGGAACTGTACCTCTAGTCAGCAGCTCGTCTGTTGTGGGCCCTAACACACTAAGCAGTTTGAGGCTTCATTTGACTCACATGGCTCTTTTGCAACAAGACGCAGTGTTTACACATACATTTTAATACAACTAGTTAAGCAATAAAACAGCTGCCTGTGATATGAATTCAGTATGACTTTTAAAAGCCTGCTGTACCTTGATACGCTTTTAACAGCCTATAGCAAGCATCTCTGTAATGCTATGCTTGTATCTCGAGTTTTAAACAGCAGATTTTTAGATATTTAATAGTATACATGTGTTTGAATTATGCCTTTCACTGATATTTACAAGTGCTTCAAACGCCAGAGTGTACACCTTCTCTGTACGTATCAGAACGGCAGCATGTTCAACAAACCACTGTTCAAAATCACAAATACAACAAAGGAAACCTCTGCCAACCTTTTAGAGAATTGCTTCTCGGATGTCACTGTGATCTTGTTCTTCAGACGTTCAATGTGAACGGTGTTACCCAAGTTTCCCGTTTTTCCATTGACCTTAACCTTCTCCTTTAGGAACTGTTCCTGTTTCAACATTAAAGAAATAGAACACTAGGGAATGGCACCCTAGGTATGAACTAGGGAAGGGACCCTAGCCATATAGCAGTATTAAAAATCACTGTTGACTTATGTCCTGATAGCAAGTATTTACAACGCAGTAAGATTTTACAGTTATTAAATCAATCAATCACCCCTGTGCTAAAAGAGGATTCAACTTAAAACAGGCCAGGTATGAACCATCTTGTCTAGAAGACATCTAAGCTTTCAAAAAGTGCTGATAATTTAAAAAGCAGTTGCAAATTTTACAGATTTAGAATACAGCTTTTCGGCTGTAAGTTAGTTATTGTGCTATACTACTGCTTTTATTATAATATACACCAGAAATATAATCAAAACCACGACTTACAAAATTCCCAGAATCAAAGATTCCATCTTCCACAGGATGGGTGAGGTCAAGGCAAAACTTCCAGGTTGACTTTTTAGATTTTCTGTCCTTTTGCTAAAACAACAGAAAACCCTCAACGTTAACGATCCCCACCCGAAAAACTTTCATCGGGAGCGGGAGCGGGGAGGGCCAGGGCAGAGGCTGACCCGGCGGCTGCGTGTGGCGGGCACCGGCCCAGGCCGACCCCGCCTGGAGAACGAGCCTCACTGCAGCCGGCCCCGGCCCTGGCCCCGGCCGCCACCCACTTGAGGCCTTCTCAGGTCGAGGCCCACTCGCCCCCAGCAGCATGAAGGCCGCCAGATCCCCACCAGCCACAGCCGCCTCACAGCTGCCCCGGGACACCCCCAGACACGCTCCCCGGCGGGGCCGCGGCCCGCAGCCCCCGCCCTCACCGGCGCCATGCTGCCGCCCCGACGCTCCCGCAGAAAGGAAGTGGCGCCGGCCGCGCCACGCTTTTATACCCCGCTGGTGACGCCATCACGTAGACGCGGGGGGGAGGAGGGCTGAACAGCGCGCTGCGCGGGGCATGATGGGAGGCCCGCCCGCCGCCATGTTTTCCCCGAAGCACAAACAGGCGGCACAGGTCAGGAGCATGAACGAGTCACCTTTTATTTAGTTTTTATTTTTTTATTTCGGTCGGACAGGAACGCAAGCGTTTCTCGTACAAGTCGCAGGCCGCGCCGCTCTGGCGTTGACGTGTTTCTCCTCCGGGAGCTGAGGGTGGTGGCTGAGGGCAGGGACCGACCACCTGGACAACAGGCCGTCCTCAGGGCAACTAGAAAGTCAGGCGCTTGCAGGTGCATTTCAACCTCACTCAAGCGTTACAGGCTCTCCAGCGGTCCCTGTAATCTTAACCAGCACCCAGCTCCCCACAGCACTGACATCTTTATAATTTCTGGAGAAAAAAAAAAAACACACAGACATCTTTCCCTCCCCGATTGTGTGGCATTGAAAACAATACAGCTTCCAAAACAGATAAAAATTCGAACCACGAGGATTACTGCTCCCAGTTCACACGATTTACAGGGTTTAGTTTTTGCTATGATCAGTAAAAGGAGTCATTGCCATCATTCCTCTTTGCTCTGCATTTTGAAAGCCGCACCGAACATGCTTACAATATACAGCACAGGACAACAGGGGTTCTCTGCAATACAGCAATACATAGCGAACGTTTCAAGTTCACAAACTGAGTTACTCTCAGATGCCAAATACCATAGGGCCAGACCACAGATGCTGGAGAGACTTCCAACCATCTCGGTGTACCATTCTGAACACTCCACCGTGCTCCCACCACACTGCCTCCAGGATCTACGCCTTTGTTAACGTTCTCAGCGTATAAGCGAGATACTTGAAATATCCTTAACAAGGTCTTGGTTTTGCTTTTTGTTTTTTTTTTTTTTTTTTGTCTCTTAAGTTTAGTTGTACTGTAAACAAATACATTATAAATTAATCAACCAAAAAAAAAAAAAAAAAGAGTGGGATTTATTGAATTCTGAGACTGACCTGCAGTAACCATAAGTGTGAACTGTCAACAAATTTGACTTCTTTACAGATTATGCAAAATTACCTGTATTGTGAAACTACAGACTGTGCACCATTTCTGGGTACATTGTGGATTAGAAAAACCTTCAACAGGCTTGAAAGCAGTTAGTTTAAAACAATGAAATTCAGCTAACTTCTTAAAAAAAACAGCCCTGAGAACATGGCTCAACCAGCAAGAGCCTAGTTGAAAAACCACCATTATACGCAAAAAATTAGAGAAGGATCTATTGAAATCTTAAAGTGTTATTTGCCAACATTTGAGGCAGGAAACACTGCAATCTTTCCAATGCTGTAAAGTAGTAAGAGGAAACTCAATGAATTGGAGCCATTAAAAAAATGCATTATTTGGAGTGGAAATAGTTCTCTTCACCTTCTAGCTTTCACAGCCTTTACTCTAAGCAAACTCCATCAGCTAATAGAAGTTTATCGCTTTCGGTTTTGACACAATTTAAGTGTTAAAGACAGTACTACAGAACAAGTATATTGGTTAAGATTTCTTTTAAAGTAAAGCCATGAAAGGAGACTTTTCCTTAAGCATTTGGTTAGGAATCTTAAAAATACACATCTATATGGACTATTGACCACAAAGTTTGTTGCAAACAATTCTGACAGCAAACTGAAACATCTTACTTGGGAAAAAAAAAAAAGCCTCAAATACATGTTCTAATTTAGAAGCAACTTGTAACCTTACTGAAACTTGGAGATTATGCTTAAGACTCATGCATATGTATTACCTATGGGAAACTTCATGCATGACAAGCCAATGCTCTGCACTTCCATAGTGTTCGAAGTGCTTCACAAAAGACAACTAAGTATATAAGAATGAACCTATAATGAAGTACTTAATCATTTAGATCTTGCAGAACTGAAGGTTGCAATAGAAGGACATCTGTATGTCCCAAGAAGGGCTCTTCCAGCAAGCTGGAGGTCATAAAACCTCTGTCTTTAGATTGCTGTAGTACCTGAAAACTCCAGGCAGACCAGGACCCCATTTGTAAGAACAGGACAAAAACCAGCCCCTTGTCCCAGAGAGCTTCCAGTCTAAGTAAATGCTTGGATTATGGGCCGGGAGCATCAAACACCTGTCTTCCAACAAGGTTTTAGAGGACAGACAGGCACCTAGAAGTAGACTAAAGCACTACCAGAGCAAGGACAAATCCTCCTAGTCTTGTAGTTTTCAAGCATGTTAGAAGTATTTGTAATGCAGTGGTAGCATTAGAACTTGCATTAGTTTGACACAGCAACCTGTAACTTCTGACATCACACAGCTCAGCTTGCTGTCAAGACAGTCAATGGTTTCACAGTCACCTCCAAAGCCAACACTGCCTGTCTTCCAGGTACCAGTGCGATGGAGAGGCAGAAGGGAGCACAGCGCAGACTAGCCTGACCTATTCAGCATGCACTTCAGTGCTACTCTGAAGGAATTTCCATCTCCTGCATCTACAGCTGCTTTTAGAAGTGGTTTCGCTATTTCAGTCAAGGTGCTGTTTAGAGCTCACCTTGGTGGGTGTTGTGCTAGGCAAGAGCATGCAGCAATATTCTACTTCTGCTAGGTGTCCCAGGTAACTGTGCTTTATGACCAGGGAATGTTTATTGCTGTCTTTACCTTCACTGTACTGCTCTCCCTGTCGTGAGAAGTCCGTGGAAAATGCATGTTTTTGCCATCTATGCTAGATCTCCAGGATTTGCTAAGCCCTGCCATGGTATGCACAAGGGCAGTTTTGCCACAAGCCCTTTGGGGATTAGAACACATATTACTAAGCTGCAAACATTTTAAGCAGTTAACAGCAGCGCGACTCTCACTGACAATGGAGCGTGGGTTGTGCGTGCTGCCCACTGCATGTTTACCAGTTGTCCTCTATCAGCCAGCAGCCACTGAAGCTTAAGGCAAGTTCATGAAACAATTTATCAACTGTCAAGAGAGGTCTGAGCCACAGGCTGAGGAAGTTTCCCACTCACAAGAGTCACCACATCTTAGAATTCAAGCTGAACACCTTATACAGGAGCAGGCTTGTTCTCCTTCCCTAACTATTGCTGTGAAGCCTTGGGTTTGCCCATTAAGCTATTAAATAGAGACATGCACACGTGCTTCAGTGACTCAGAACTCCCCTGCATAAGAGCTGGCTTTATAACCACGTAGCCATTTACTGACTTTTGTTGTGAAGCCATGGTTGTTCAGTATTGTCTGTCAAGTCTGTATTTTGAAAATATGTTAGTTTTATTTTTTTTTAAAAAGAATTGCATGCATTTAGTTTAGGCTCAATGCTACAGTTTGTCCCACTTTTTGGAAAACGTGGTCCCTGTGCTACAAAAATACGGTCTGAACCTGAAGATTAAAACCTAAAGCTGGAAGCACTGCAACAGATTCCCATGGACTTTGTCACCCTTTTATAGTTTAAGATAAATACAATAAAGGAAAGCAATTGAACTGCATTTTTCTATTTTATTTTTTCAAGTCTGACAAAGGCCTCGAGTGAAAGTCTATAGCTTTAACATCCATTCTCACCTTTGTGTCCCCTTGACCTATCTATGTCTTATCTACCCAATATTCCAACTGCCTGCCTAAACCACAGGTAGGCTTTGACACCATTTTGTCATTACAATAAGCCAACGAGTTGGCAAAGAAGAATACAGAGGTAATACAGTTAAGTTGCACATGGCCACTGGGGCTTGGTCAAGCCAGCTGGCATTTTTGATCACTTGAGTTTCTTGGTCTAAAAGTTGTGATTGGCACCTACAGTTCTGCAAGAGTCCCAATCCACAAAACATTTAAGGTTAAAAAAAAAAAAAAATAAAAAATGCTACTTTATTGTCAGTTCTAGTTAAACATGTCAAGAAAAATACTATTTGTGCTCTAGGTCACTTTATAATCCTAGATACCTACCAGCTTATCTAAAAGCCCCTGAATACTGTATTTTGTCTGTTCATACAGACAAACACTGTTTTGCTCAAGCAAATAAAAATATATCCACTAGTAACACCTGATTGGTTTCTTAGATCCATAGCTGAAACCCACAGGAATGTTAAAATAGTTACAATTAAGGAATTAAAATCTCAGTGATTTTGAAAACTGCCAGTTAGCCTGCAACATTAATCCAGAATCCAGCACTGCTTTTTAACAATTCAAAAAAGAAATGAGGTTGCTTGTGAAGGCCAGAGCTTTGGTGACAATAAGAACCAAATTTATAGATCTGTGGTTTGTCCAGACCTGAGCAGTTGCCCGAGCCTGGCGATCCTCTTTACTTGCAAGGCTTTATGGCTACAGCACATTCTTCATTCATTGCACTTATGACGGATATCTGGAAGACAAGACAGATGGGTGAGCTCCAACCTGTGCCAGAAGCAGCGCTCCTGCAAGTTACAGACTTTCACATTTTAGTATCTCCCCTCTCTCTTGAGAAGAGGAAGTTGAAACTGGTAAAATTCAGTCATTTGAAGAGTTTCCACAATATCTGCCCTTCCCCCTGACCTGGAGGTCATCCTGGTGAGGTTTCCACACTTGGTCTCAATTAAGCAAGCCCAGAGGCTCCAGTCCACTGCATGCAGACAGCACTGATGGAATTTAGACATGGGGACACCCATACTGCCAACTGAGCTGGGTTTCAGTGCCCGGCTATACTGAGTGCTCCAGTACTAAAGTTCTTCTGCATCTCAAAGGGCCAATTCCCGTCCTTCTGACCCGCTCTTCAGATACAAATGGTCAATACTAGAATGTTTTAACTTCTTCACTGTATAAGGAAGTGCAATTAACCATAACTCTTGTCTGCTCTCTACACTTACCTGCACATCTTCATTGGCATTGAATTTTCCTTCTATTTCTTTGCCAAGATCCCCTTCCGGCAACTTTAGATCCTCACGAACTTCACCACTTTCTGTCAGCAGGGAGAGGTACCCATCCTGAATACCTATCAGCTGCAAAGGAAGGTTCACTTTTAGGAAGTTTAGCAGTCACAAGTAGGCAGTAGCTGAAGATAATCAGAACGCAGCAAACTACCTGTTACATGAATTCTGTAGTACTGTGTTTGTAACAGTTAAGAACCTAATTTAAGTCAATTTTTAACAACGGTTGGGAGGGCTGAGTTAGGGCAACTGCAGCAGAAGCCAGTCTGCTATCAAGAACGGACAGAACCCTGCTGGTAGGGCACTGCAAAACCCACCCTTGTGATTTAGAAGACACTCCTGCACTGGTCCAGCATTTTACTATGTGAATAGAAACAGTAACTGGAACAGTGTTCCCTGAACCGCACTGCTTTTGTAAAGTGTACCAAGCGCACAAAGTTCAAACGGTACACTTCTATCCCTTCATCTGTACAATGAGATATCATCGTTTACGTTAAAGGCTAATGAATAAATTAGGGAACATCCACCAAGCTCTGGATCACTTTTATAATGCTGTTTTCAGCCTAACCAAAAGCCTGAGCTATGGGGCACAGCTATTTTGACAGAACAGGTCAACTTGGAACACCTAACAGTCAACCCAACTGCCCAAAAGGCAGTCCTAACACATCTGATAAACAGCAAGAATTTCAGTAGCGCCAAGGACCCAAGAACATGAGAGAAAGGTCACCAAGATAACATGAAGTATCTCTTGGAAGGTCTGAGCCCTAAGACAGGCTAGTCACTCTTCATTCAACCAGCCTCAGCTGTCCTGAAGAGCTGCCAACACGCTGAACTTGGGCTTTGTCAAGCAACTGCAGCTTTCTAACTCATGGGGATGTTTCAGTTCCAGACCAGAACCACTCTCAGACAACGGGAAGGCAGCTGACATGTTACAGCTCAGAACATGAGTCGTGCTGCTTTTAAGAGCTCACTACCCCTATTGCTGAAGGTACTGCAGAAATTACACAAGCCTGCCAAGCTCCCTCCATACATCTACTTCGGAGCAGAGCTCAGGAGCACCAAAATTACTTGAGATCAGAGCAACAACATTACTTTGATATCAAATAATGCAAGGCAAGGAGCAGAAAGCACTGTAGCAAGTTAAAATTGGCATCAGATGCAATTTTAAGACTGTCTTGTTGATTCATCTACCCTATGTAAAGTTGAAATTATAAATGGCAATATATGCTTAGATTCCAATTTACTTGATGTGAGATCTTGATTATCCTTTAACTAATAATAACTTGCAGCACGGAGAGCCTCTCTCCAGATTCTAAAGGATGCCAGTATCACAAAGAATAAAGAAGTGACTTTACAACGTGAGCTAGAAAAAAATCTGGTTCTGAATTATCCCTATTACCTGTAATTTCTAAAGACTACTCCCATAAGAGGAGGCTGTTAGTACAGTAAGAAGCTCTCCCTCAGTGAGCTCTGAAAGTTTTAACAATTCAGTAAATGCTACAAGTTTAGTGATGCCACGTCTAGAGAGGGAGTTCCCATGAATTCTGACAACTGTTCTTTATTAACTGAGAGGCAGGTTCGGGACGAAGGGAGTTTATGTGTGGTGTAAGAGTATAAAGCCTCTTAATGTGTGGGAGGACACAGTGACTGTTAACTCACCTGGTAATCATTCCTCTTGATATTTGGAACATCCATGTTATGAGTTGATGGGCAAATATCTTCATATTTTTTACCAGTGAAGATATCGATACCAACCAAGTGGACCTATAGAAGAAGAAAAACCACATCAGTTACTGTTGGTCCTGGAGAAGCAGGATGCTATTGCCATCGGTGATGCTGGTTCTGCACTATTTTCTAAGAGATCACGTGTAATACCAGGTTCTGCCTAGACCCTTTGCTTGCAGTATGAAAGCATCCCCAAGCACCAAGAGAAGGCCTCTCACACCCTTTCACAGCACACTGCAGAAACACTACATGGGACTGAAGATCCGCCACTGCTATCTTCCACAGCCTTCTGTATGTTTATAGCAGCAAGCAAGAGCTGAGAGTGTGCAGTGGTTAAGAAAATGTTTAAGTTCTAGCTGTTCTGAGATACACAACAGCGTTGGTGACAACATGAAGGTTAAGGGAAAAGAAGAGGTGGTTGTGCACAGAGAGTAAAGCAGCTCCCACCTCCCTTTGTGTTAGCAGCTAGTGCCTGGACTACCAGCTCATAGCCTGCTCTTCTCAGGGCCTTTCACTTTCACAACTGTTTCAGTATTTAACAACACTGGATCTATCTAAAAAAACAGGCCAAAAACAAAAAAGCAAGGGGAGGCAGAAAGAAAAAAACTGGCAAGGGCCTGGTATAGCTTTGGCAAATCCTAAATACTTTATCTACCTACGCTGATCATACAAGGTTGTGGAAACTCAGACCTCTAAGTAGTCTGTGCTTAATAACAGAATGCTTTGGGTTGGAAGAGACCTTTAAGGTCATTCAGTCCAACCCCCCTGCAGTGAGCAGGGGCACATTCAACTAGAGCAGGTTGCTCAGAGTCCTGGCCAACCTCACCTGCAATGGTTCCAGGGATGAGGCATCGACCATCTCTCTGGACAACCTGGGCTAGGGTCTCACCACCCTCAGTGTAAAAAATTTCTTCCTAAAAGTCTTTCTAAATCTCCCCTCTTTTAGTTTAAAACCATCACCCCTTATCCTGTCACAAGAGGCCCTGCTAAAATGCCTGAT
>JAVSBS010014217.1:0-18145 GCA_033124195.1 Coracias cyanogaster
TGTATTTGTCCCAGGCTACTTCTCCTTGCTCTCACTCACTATAGGCTTCCCTTTCGTGTCTGAGTTCATCCAGGAGCTCCTAGTCTATCCACAGGCCCCTTGGAGTTTCTGCCTGATTTCCTCTTTGTTGGGGTGCATTGCTCCTGAGCTTGGGGGAGGTGATCCTTGAATATTAACCAGCTTTCCTGGACCACTCTCTCCTCCAGGGATTTATCCCATGGAGCTCTACCAAGCTGATCCCTGAAGAGGTTAAAGTCTGCTCTCCAGAAGTCCAGGGTAGTGAGCTTGCTGTGCAGGGTATATTATATAGGTATATTTTTAATATACATACAAAATACATTTTGGTATGTATTATGGATTTTACAAAAATGGAGCTGCTAGGTGCAGGGAAAAAAAAAATCTCTTAAACACCAAAACTAGTACAAGAAAAGTTCCACTGTTTTTGTTACTTATGACAAATAGAGAAGACTGAACAGACAGGCAAAATTAAAACTCAAATCTTGTTTTTTGAAATTACTCCATTTCAAGACACATCTAATTAAGCTACCTATTGCTGGACCCTCGATTTTAAGGAAATCATACATTTGCTTAGAACAAATTTCTTACATCAGCAATTCCACAAGTCTTCTGCAGACTCCTGCATCAATCACAGCCTGGATTTTATCATTGGGGCCATCAGACAAATAGGACAAAGCCCAGCAGGCATCAGCTAATACATCTGTATCATTGACAAAAAGCAGCCAGGAAAGTACACTTAGACAAGGTGAAACCTGTAAGACATTAACAGAAGATACATAAATTACACAGTTACAAGGGCTAGAAGATATATTAACATGTCAGCTAATTTTGCATGTGATATTACAGGACTAGGAACTGAGATCTCCAGGTTCGATACTCAGAAAGTTTCAGACCTATGTAGCACTCCCATGCAGGGCTGGAGCTAAACAAGTACAGAGAAGAATGTCAACAGGAAAGTGCTATGAGAATTCTTCAGCCTCTACAGTACAATGCCCAGACAACTCGGCCACTGAGATGTGCCATACTTCGCACTACAGCAGCCAAGATGGGACAGAGTTCTGTTCTGCTGTGGCACGGTTGTCTCCAGTACAGGAACAGTAACAAAAAGCTGGGGGGCAGCTATATTAAAGCTGTGGTTGCAAATGTCTGCCCGAAGAGCTAAATAACATTCAAAAAACCTTATCTGTAAGAAGCCCACATGTTGTTTCAGAGAAATTCTGAAATATTTCTGCTGTTTAGATTAGGTTTCTCCACACTCATTGTTTATTTGGCTACCACCAGCTTACAACACAATTCCTTTCAGACATCTCTTACCTTGGCAAAATCTGGAGGAGGATTTTTCCCTCTGCAGAGGTTGGATAGAGCCCATACAGCATTTCGGGTCATAGTGAGACGGTTCTGTTTTGAAAGCAATCTAAACCAAAACAACAAAAAAATTCCAACCTTTGCTTTTTAGAAATAAAATTCAGGCAACCCTGTAGGGTCACTGCATGAATCATTTAAAAAAAAAAAAAGCTCAGGCTTACATTTTAACATATACCAGGGCAAAATATTTTTTCTGTAAAAATACATTGAGGAAAATCATGCCTGATAGCTGGATATTAACACACATGCTAGAAACCTGAATCCTAGTGTCCTGACAAGAACAATAACCATTACACTGAAAATGTGTTCATTTCATTGCTTAGATACCAGTGTGGCAGATTAGGAGTCAAAAGGTGCAGAAACTGTGACAAAAATTACTTTAAGTAGAAGGACGTGTAGGTAGTTTTGGAGAGTATTCACTTCGCTGAACTGCATTTTTATGTTAAGTCTCAGGGTATTAGCCCCACTTTTACGCATTTGTATGTTAACTAGTGAAGGTGAATAAAACATCCTCAGAAAATGCATATTATCAGGTTTAGGGTTTCCTAAACATTCAAGACACTTGTGTATCTCACAGGAAGTACTGTTTACAGACTTTCTGTGCACACTAGCTCCAGTCCCAGCATAGCAGAGCCTTGCCCACTGGGTTTTTGTTAGAACACGATTCTACAGACCACCCAAACCAGTCTCTTCCCACAGTTAAAGAGCGGCATCCACACATCAACTGCAGGGCTCAACTTCTGCTCCATAGGACACAGGAAGCCCAAGATGTGATGAACCGTAACACTGCCACTTTGATGAGATGTGCATAACAAAACTGCCTTTTCACATTACAAATACCAAACTGACCAAAGCCGCATCAGTCACTGCGAGTCCTCTTAAGTGAGATTAATACTAGCACTGACAAAGATGTCCGTGGAGTTGGTTAATTAAGTCCACCACAGTGTGAAGCCTCTAAAAGGCTTAGAAATGACTAGTCATACTGTTTTCTGGCCTAGGAGGAATGCAGAAGGGTCAGACCTAGTTTTTCCACAAGAGTTAACAACTCAGTTCCATCCCACGTTGCACCAATGTCCTTGTGAGAGCACTGAAGAACTCCATTGCTACAAACAGTTTTCAAAGGACAGACTGAGTAATCCTAATTTGGACACTTGGGAGGGTTAGAGACCTGGATTTGTTCAGCCTTAGGAGACTGTGTAAGG
The DNA here is from genome assembly GCA_033124195.1 of Coracias cyanogaster. Classification (NCBI taxonomy): domain Eukaryota; kingdom Metazoa; phylum Chordata; class Aves; order Coraciiformes; family Coraciidae; genus Coracias; species Coracias cyanogaster. The sequence continues at coordinate 2,586 of JAVSBS010014217.1, forward strand.
GGAGATAACTGCTGCCTTCTGTAGTTTAACAAGTGGATATAGAAAAGAGGAAGCCAGACCCTTCTCAAAGGTACACAGTGACAGGACAAGAGGCAACTGTCACAAGGTAAAACAGAAAATTCTCATTAGGTATCAAAACGTATTGCACCATGCCATGGTCAAATACTGCAACAGGTTGCCTGGGAGGTTACAGAATCTACCTCTGATGTTCCAAATCTGACTGGTTAAGTAGTTGAGCAATCTAATCTGATCTCACCTGCTATGAAGAAAGCCTTTAACCAGATGACCTCCAGAGGTGCCTTTCAACTTAAATTATTCTATGACTCTATAGTAAGCCCAGGCATCCACCCACTCTGGAGAATAAAACAGTTCCAGCTTAGTTGCTCCTAAAACATGTTTCCATTTTAGCTCCATTGCAAAAGTAGTTCAGGATTCCCCATTAGAAAGTCTGATTAGTCCACAATAATAATAAAAAATCATTCTTATTCTTCAAGGCAGAAAGCAAGCTTCAGTTTTATCAAACACTCAAGCACAATTCTGGAAAACATATTAAAACAGACTTACTGCAATAAAGGTGGCAGGATATTACAGTCCAATACATAGTCTCTGCACATAGTGCTGTCTCCAGCAATGTTGCCAAGAGCCCATACTGCCTGCAATGAAAAATAGAATAGTAATTGCTTTTATGCTCACAATTCAAGCAGTTTAGTGTATGTGTTAAGAGTGGGAAATACTCTGTTCTCGCTGTTAGATTCTGGACAGTTTACAGAAGGGGAAAGCATTCTGGTTGAGTATTGCATATATGCATCCAAGCTCATTATAGGATTCAGTAATATTTACACAGATCTAAAAGGAATACCAAACCAGCCAACACGTATGTCTCCAAAGACTGTGCAGGCAGGCATAACCTGGCTCTGCCCACAATGTAAGAGATGAGTTTATCTCTTCAACCTTAGTATGTTACCAACTCTACGCTCCTCTTCAGTCAGAGCTGGTTCAAGTCCAGATGTTCATAGCACAGGTCAAGCAAGTTTGCATCTACCCAGAACGTGTGGAATAGCTGATATTAATATTTCCCAAGAAGTCATAAAAGCATGCACTGTTTACGTAGATTAAGAATGCTGACACCAACTAAGATGCAACTGAGAATCTGTACACAAGATAAATCAGTATCTGGAATCAAAGACTTCAGACAGGCATTGACACATTCTTTAAAAGAAAACGATACAAGACAGAACCAGTGCTGCCTATTAAAGCATATGCATGGCAAAATGCAAGGACGGATATTTTCTCCTTTGGACATCAGTACTACTGTAACCCTTCATTTTGTGAAGATCTGAAATACCAGAGGCATTGTATAAAGAAGATCAAAGTAAGCATGAAATCTGTCTTCTGTAATATGATAAGAATAAAATATTTAATTGTTCTTGATTTACATGTTTGGATCAAGTGGTGTTTTTAATATCACTATCCACTAGTATGAGAGCTATAAGCGGAAGAAAATAAAAGTAGTCTATATGAAGTATAAGAGCCACTTTATGAATTTCATGTGTTTTACAGACAATGTATTATCACATGAGAAAGTGTATGAAACTCACATTTGATTTTTAAGTTAGCAGAGGGCTTAATACCATATCAAATAGACAAGTGTATCTGCTTATTTGGTAAGACCCATACAACATCTATACAACCACTAGAGATATTTCCAGTTCTGCAGATAGAGGACAAAAGCAATCCTATTTATCATGGACAGCACTGAATGTCCTCCTGAAATTTCTCTTTAGTTGAAGACTATCTATTTGCTGTAAAATGTGTTACAGTGCATAACTATTTCTCCAGCTGAACATACATTTTTCCCACATAAAATAAACATGCTTTCCTCTCCGTATCTCTACTTGAAACAAACTACTCCTTAAAAAAAAAAGATAGCATAATTCAAATCTGTTACCTAAAGGCAATTCTCAGACAATCTGAAATAAACTTATTTATTCATTATTGATATGATGTCAGTTGATTTGTTTCATTACATTTCTACCATAACATGTTTTCAAATGGGGGCAAAAAGATGCTACTTTAAAAAACAGACTCCCAGTCAGCCTAGGGGTCCAAAACCACTAGCAAATCCTGCAAAATTAATATAGCTAAAACCAGATGTATATACAAAACGTAGATATAAAATAAAAAGACAACTCCTCTGTACCCATTTAAAATAAAAAGACAGCTTCACTGTACCTGTATTACCAGTAACATCATAGATTGATTGCCAAGTCCCTAAACTGCACATTGTTAAGAGACTATTCTGGAGAAGGATTAGTTTGTTTTGTTCTCCCCACTGTTTTCAGGCTTCTGCTGTCAGCCAGAGTCAGAGAGAGTACTCGGCTATACAGACCTCCACTGTGAAACAGCACAGCCATTACTATGCCATGTCCTCCCCAAGCCCGATCTTCATCATGAAAACTTTTTTCATTCCAGTTCTTATTATTTTTACAACTGTTATGACAACGGTTTGCCTGAAATAAAAGTATAACCTTGGGTCTGGCAGCCTCATGGACTCAAGACAAAGGCAGCTCCTGAAAAAATTCAGCTTAAGAGACAGAACATATGCCAGGTCCTGCAAAACGTCCTTCATATTAGAACTGTAAGAATCATTCTTGTTGCTCGCTGCAACGCTTGTATACAGCAATGAGAAGCCCAAGGAATGAATAAAAGATTTCAGCTGGTTCTGAGTAAACTTGTGGATCTTCTAAAAATGTTTACGGGTGGAAAAAAAAGTTAGAATTTGCAATAATTTTCTTCGATTGAACATTCGAATAACTTTGTACAAAGATACAATCTCCTTGCCTGGACACCCTTACACATATTCAAACACCCCAGGAAGCCATACTTTACTTGCCTGTGGACTTTGTTTCTGCCATTATAGAAATATCTATTTTTAGGATCGACAACAGCAATAATCACTTAATCCAAGAATCCATTCTGACCCTGAATGACAGACTGGTTTTGCAACAGCAAATCTCACATGAAGAAGCCTGACCAGAGAAGTCAAACAGCATCTCTACTGCTTTCCCGTTCTTGATTTTTTTTATGGTAAGAGAAGTCTGGCCAAGTAGTCTGACATCACAGAACCTGGCAAGAGAGGATGCTGCAAGAAATCCTTGCAATGCTAATGACTGATAGTACACAAGATGCGAAGAAATTGAAATATCTTCAGAAAAAATACGCAACATTTCATTTAACAAGGAAGATGTCTTTCCTTAAGGAATTACTTCAGCTCTTCAGATAAGTGAGGAACATAAGTCAAGTTCATTTAAACTCTTCTCATCAGACACTGCTATAAATACAAAGCTCTGTCACGGTTTCCACAGACAACATGCAAACAATAACAAGTGTCTTCAGCGCTTGTCTCACTAAAGTTCAATGATTTCCGTTGCTTCTTTTGGTCACTCCTCAAGATGCAAATGGCTTGCTTGCCAACATTTTGGCTTCATTCTATGCATCACAAATGTTTTTATCTTCTTTTCTGGATAGCTGCAGAGGTAACAGGATATTCCATTGAACTTCAGACTTATTAAATCCAGGAAATACTTGGCTCAAAAAAAAAAAACCCAAACCAAAACCAAAAATCCATTTCAGTACTTTCCGATATCTACATCCAGACTTGAAGATGAAAAGAACCTGTAATTTTAAGATTTGTAGTCTGACTTTTTAACTAACATGTTAATTAGCAAAGTTGTGCATAAAGTGAAAATGCAAATAATGCCTTGCCAATTGACCACATTTTTTAATAAGTCTGTATAAATTTCCATTTATTGCTAATAGGGGAGTAGGGATTGTTGCTGGTCTCCAGTTTATTTTACTCATTCTTAAACTCCAGTGCTTTTCAAGCAGTTCTGGACAACTTCAGTAGTCAGTAAAATGTGAGTTTTGTAGAGCTACTGTTCAGCCATATGGTGCCTTCTATGAATAATCCCTGTGGATTCTGACAACCCTCCATGTTCACCTGGGTTCACCTGGATTCTGAAGGCTCTCAGCCATTATTTCATTAGGCCTGTGGATCTTTAAACCAAGTGCTAAACCAACCACCAACATTAGGAATCAACAATCAACTATTTCTCTACTTTCAGCCACTGACTTTGGAAATTGATCTAATGCTAGGGTAAATATGGTGAGGATTAGCTTGCATACAAGTGTGATTGGAGAAGTGGACACAAGGAAGGACATCTGAAGGCCAAATTTCTAGGAGAGAACTGCTACTATGCCCCACCACAGAAAACGTCTCTCTTTCAGTGGGTAGGGTTGTCATAGTTCCTTATTTCTCCCATCTCATCCACATAAACAGATAAAGTAACGCATACTCATCCCTTAACTGTTTCTCATGCTTTTGATTACTAAGACCTAGTTAGTAGGACTGCTGGTGTAAAAGCCAAACAGAACTCATACACCAGATTCATAGGTCACCTCTGTCAAGTAACGGGTACCAAAAGGAACAGCAATACAACTAGAAATGAAAAAAGACTCAAAGAAAAACACATTGGTTGCTTTAGCTGAAAATACAAACATTCCCAAGGAAGAATAGAGCAGCTGGAGACGTTCCTGCCACTGGTTGTCCAGCAGAGCACAATGACATCTATCTGTCACTGTGAGACAATCTCAGTCATTTCATACAGGGACTGTAATGACTTGCATGGTTTTGGAAGGAAATTCAATGTTAATCAAGGAAACCAAAGCTGACGCATGGATTTTAAATACCCTATCAAGGGAACTCAGGAAAGAACTGCAGCTGAGACACTGCTGAAGCTAGATCAACTTTAAGCATGTCTAAAAGGGTTTTGAAGAAGTCCTTCAAAAAAAATAATTTCAGGCTGGCATATCTAAATTCCTAGATGTCTTTTGGAAAAAAAACTTGGGATAAGTGGAAGAAGGCTAGGACATATAACACTGACAAAATCCAAAAATCAGTACACCAAAATCAGAAACAGGGAGAGGTGGGCAGGGAGACGTAGCCAAAGTGTTTTTCGTAAATAATGGAGATGTAGCTTCTGTAATAAACTTAGTTTCTTTGATGGGAAAAATGGATGATAAAGGATCTGACCACTGATCACAGAGAAAGACTGATATACAATCTGAGAAAGACTAGTATACAATACAAATAATGAAAAAGTTAAAGGATGGGAGGGTAATTAAATCTTAGCATAGCTTAATGGAAAACAGATCTTGTAAAAAGATAGAAGATGCTATTTCATTAAAATACATCTTTAGTAAACATAGTTATGAAAATTCCCTTATAGATTTCTGTAAAATCACTGATTTAGAATCCCACTAGACTCAGAAAATAGTGTATGCAAAAGTAATAGTGCAACACATTAGGTTAAAACTAGCTTATAAGTATGAAAAATAAATGTTGGGAAAATCATGATCAGTTATGGTAAATTCATATGTGTTCCTGAGCCTCTGCTAAGTGAAGTTTGAAATAACAGACTAATTCAATGGTGTAAGTCTGTAAGACTAACTTACTGACTGTAAGACAAAACCAGTTAATAATCATTAGCCAGTAAGTCAAATTAAAATAATATTAAATATGGGGTTTTAGTTTACGCTACATATGCAGAATTCTACTACCACTAACATTTCCTTCTATAGAATTACTACCCCACTTAGCACAAAGAATGGCTTACTAAACATGGGCTTCAGTATTTCTTTTTCTCTTCATCATTCACCACATGGTTGTAAGGCCAGCTTCTCACCCACCTGCCCTGAACATGGAGTTGTATTTTCTATTATTTTCCTATATTTTTGTAATTTGTTGCAAATGTAGTAAGAGTTGCTTTCAAATATTAACCTTCACAGTACTGCTGTAAGAGAAGATAACAATCATTTCATAATGGAGAATTATGGCCAAATATCTTCCAGTTTCAGAAATCCAGCTTGAGAAGTCCAGGACCAGAACTGTTTAAAACACAGACCTAACTACAAGTCTCTCACAAAAGCGCTGTGTTGTCCTCAGCTACAAAACAAAATGGAAATATGTCACACTGAGCGTCAAAAAACCCACAGAACTAGTACCCACTTACTGAAAACAAGTATAAGCAGATCTACAATTCCCTTAATCATAAGTATCTCTTCCCTCTTCTCCTTCATTCACTATAATTTGTTCCAACTTTAACAAGCAGGGCCACAGTGTGAAAAATAATAGCCTCCTTTACTACCCACTGATTTGTCACCAGGGCAACAATCTGTACATATAATGAATGAGACCAGACTCATTTGGAAAAATGCTATGCAATTGTGTACTACTGCTATCCTGTAACGTACAAGAGTCACCCTTTAAGCGCTTAATGCTTTTAATTTTTATTTTAGTAGGCATTATGGTGAAGTGTGTGGGTTTTTAAAAAGCTGTTGGAAAACAATTTCTTACATACTGGCCTGTGTTAAACCCAAAGTCAGCAGTGAGCAGGGCTGCAACCCGCAGTATGGGAACCCACTATGAAAAGGTGTAGGTAACACTTCACGGTGCTACATTTTCCTCATTTAGCACAGCTTACTATGGAGCAATTTGTTACTGGTATTTAGAGACTTACTGGTAACAGAAACATCATGGATTCAGCACTTGAGTGACAAAAATGTTTTCTAGTAATAACAACACACTCTGCCTGCAATCTGAACTTCAGCATGTCAGCAGTTTATTAGGAGGCAGAGGAGGAAGGGGACAATTGATTTAACTGCGGCCCCTAAGCTCTTCTCTTAATGATACACACACCTTAAGGCTGAAAGCTGCACAACTCATTCTAAATACATTCACTCTTGCCACCTGCTCCCTGAACATCAGTAGGGATGATAACAACAACCTAAAAAAAAAGTTAGCTCTTACATAGAAGATCATCAGGAGCAAAACCATGGAGCAGCCCTTACCACACTCTAAGCACTAACCATGCGGCAGGAACAGCACTTACCCTACTCATGGCTGAATTTGCAAAGTTATGCCGCTCATTCCAACCCCCAAAAAACAAACTCTACAAAGCATCATACAGCTAAGTCTGGATGGATCTTCACATGGGCAGAATGTAGCATTTACCCGCCATGTTGGCAAGGTCCCTATCACTTTACTAGTTTCTACAGTAGACACTCATTTCCTCAAAGAAAGCTAAATAAAGGACAACTGCTCCAATGCCCACACCATCCCCCCTCCTTACTTACTTTAAAAACATTTCCTCAAGCACCTGAATTCAATTTCTCTTAAAAAACCTTTTCAAAAATAATTCACCCTGAGACAGAGCATTGAAAATAGGAAGTTGCTGGGTGGAAGAACTAGAAGGCTATAGACAACTGAGAAAAAAAAATATCAGTTTTGTGGAAAATGTTAGGCAACCTTAAGTACAGGTGGTACATCCTGAGTCAGTCACACAAAACAATCCAACACTTATGAGTCAGGACTCCTCCAGTCATGCATCTCAATACAGCCAAATGCAAGGTCAGACATCCAGGAACTGAAAACAGACTCACACTTACAGGACAGAACTGAGCCCTGGAAGTCAGTGACTCTGAAAAGAACAATCGATCATATTGGATAATCAGCTTAACCTAAGCTCATAGCCAGCTTCTCTGGCAGTGTCCACAAGGACATCTTGGATATTTACACACCAAAGTGTCAAAAAGAAATTCAAGTGAGGTGCTATCTCTGCAAACAGCATTGCTGTAAGAGTGCTACTGGAATATCCAGTGCTTGTAATTTCACCACCACAGAAAGATACCAAAACAAAAATGTTCAGAAAAGAATCACCAAGAAACCAAACCAACCACCACAGAAATACCGTCATAATGTGGATTCAGAGCTTAATTTCATTAGCTCAAGAAAAGATTAAGCTGTGGTGTGTAAGTAGTTATAGCAAATAAACCAGAGCTTACTAATTGGGTAGGCAATGAAACAAAAGCAAATATCTGGACCCAAAACTAGTCAAACTTGTACAGGAAAGGTACATACTTTAAAGTTAGGATTAACTGAAAAAACTTGCTAACACAATTAATATTTCATCACGCTAAGTCTTCAAAGCAAGATTATATATCTGAAATACATCCCTGTTCAAACACAAGTTATGAACTTCATGGAAATTACTGAGTCAAATGTTTGGTCTGTCCTTTACAGTGATCCCTTTGGGCCTTAAAGAACATTCATCTACTCTGTAAGGAACGCAGAGAACAAACTACAATATTCTCTGTAGAGAACAGCCTGTAATTTTCATTCATCCTTTATCTTCAGGAGGAACAAGCATGAACTTTCCATCTCTAAAGCAATTTTTAAAACAAGGTTTTCTTGAATTCCTCAATACACAGAAAAATACTAACCCATTAACCCAAAAGTATCAACCTCAATACACAGAAAAATCTTGACCCAGCATTGCCCCATTGGCTGTCATTGAATATATCATTTCCAGAAAAACAAAAATACAGCATCTGCTTAGATATCATAACACATACTAACTAGAAAGAAACTGTTGTGCAAAACGGTCAAACACTACATTTCTTCTACAGGCTTTCTTATAGGATAGCCTTGTTCCTTTCTGGGGAAGGAAGAAAAAAACCAAACAAACAAAGAAAAAAACCAAAAACCAATCCAAGCTAGTTCAAACAAACAAAAAAAATCCCCCAAACATCAACCCCACAAACCACCACGCACAAAAAAACCTCAACAACATTCTTAATTTTTACCTGTTCTTGTACATCTTCAAACTCTGAACTGAGCAGCTCTATGAAGATGGGGACGGCTCCTGCTTGGATCACTATTCGAGTCTGAAGTGAATTTCCCGAGGCAATGTTTGTCAGCACCCACGCAGCTTCAAACTGAAAAACAAAATACAAAGGACAATTTACTAGGAACCTTCTGTACCACACCAAAAATGAAGACTAAATGTCTTTTAAAGACAGAAAGGATTGGTGTAGGGAAAGTATGAGATATTACTAATTAACAGACAATTTACAAAGTAAGAATCAGAGTTAAGAGTTACCAACGTCACTTGAAATCAAAATCTGCAGAGGTTCCTTATGAGAACAAGGTCAGGTCTGCTGTGGCTTCTCAAATACTATTTTTTGCTATGCAATTATATTACCTGTAGCCTTACTGGCTAAGAATCTAAACACAAAAAATGAGTCTTTCCCACAAGACATCTGACACCTGCATTTAACTGAATCAGCAATGATATTCCTGAAGATGCAAGAAGAGACATTGTTTGGTGCAACTTGATGGATAGAAAGCAAATAAATGACATTTTTAAAAAAGCAACAACTACAAAATAAAAAAAGGAGACTTCAAAAAGAAAATCCAAAAACCAAACAACAAAACTTTTTGACCACGATCTGATAGAACTCTGCAACTACAGCAAAGTACTTCTCTCCAATTCAGGTGACCAGTGTTGCTGCTAAGAGTTGTTAGTGTATAATTATTTTATTAAAGACTGGAAGCAAAACTGAGATTTTGAATTAACACTCTGCATCTTTTGGTTTAACTGGTTTTGTAATTTATTTTTACTTTAACTTCAGCTTGTGAAAGCATTAAGTTTTTAAGATGAAGTGCAAATTTTAACACTACCTGGTACAGATCTCAGAAAATATGGATTCTAGAGATATAGATTTCAGTAGATTTCTGCATGCTTTTCCATCCAAAAATTACTACGCTAAACTAGGGAATTTAAATCCTATCAGATACATACATAATCTAGAAAATGAAAAAAATTGCTAAAAGTTGAATGAAAAGAAAAAAAAAATCAGCATACAACATAGCATTTTTGTTATAAATGACCAATTCTGACATTACCAGTCAATTTTATTAAACTGATGTTGGCCTGGCAGTATTCCAGTGAAAATCCTGATATACCTTCCAAGATTAGCTATCTCTGAAGAGCAGCAAGGACTCACATTTAGGATTTAATCATAAAAGCTGCTAAGGAGATGCACAGAATCCTGAAATAAAAACTCAATAATTAAGCCTAGGCTTGTAAGGTTTGTAATCTGTAAGTGTTATTAAAGACTTCAGTTTTAAAAATACAATTAATCCTGTCCTCCTGACCAACCAAAGGAGAAATTATTCTGGTAAAATGTGATCAGAACAAATTATTCCAAAATACATCACTGTAATACACAGAGTATGAGGTGCAATAAAGGAAAAACACAGAGTATAAAAACTGCAAGACTCATTAATGAACTGGAAGCAAAGCATTCAGGCTAGAGCTTAAGGCCAACATAAAACATACTTGCTTTCCTGTAATTTTACTTTCTCTGAAGAGTATCTGGTTTGTGATACAGTACAACAGGATTATCAGTCATCTTTCAACCACAGGTTTCTTACTCATATTTTAGAACCTGCCCTTTGGCTTCCTCATGGATGCCACCAGATTGAACAGTTCACAACACAAAGGCTAACACTCTCTCAAGTCATATACCCATAATGGAGAACAAATACTATGTATAAACAGATTAATCAAATTTAGGTCCAAATGGCAGGCACTTCTTGGTCAAATGTGTACTTTAAATATTTATAAAAGAACTTTTAATTATGAACTAACCACATGACCTCCTCATTTTTCATGGAACAAAGTTCTGTTAAATTGAGCTCTTCCCAACAACGAACTAGAATCAAGGGTCAATTAGATGACACCCTTGCGGGAACATCACTACATTTCAGATTGTTTAAGTTAGATAATGTTTAGCTGACAGTTTCTCTCCTCCCTCTCCACTGTGGACATCTGATGGCTCCAGGATGTAAAAACTTTGCCATATGCAAATAGCAAAGGACAGAAAAACAAAATACCTTGACAATTAAAGTTAATTAACAGGAAGAAAACCTAATCCAAGGGGTGATCTTGGTATCTGAGTGGTATTGGGTTTTTCTCTATCATAAAAAGATTTTGCACAAGACAAATTTCCTTGTTCACATATGGTTTAAGTGATCACGGAAAACAGGGGAGCTTTTTGTAAGTCTTGAAATTGTTTGAGTAAAACTGTATGGAGGAATTACTGTTACACCAGTAAGGCCATGAGAATTTGACTCAGTTAAGATTGCTTTTGAAGTTTTTTAAACCAGAGATGTACCTACATTTGATGAAGTATCCTCTACTCTTATTCTCCCCTCTTAGTCGAATATGTCCTTCAAATATTAGGAGCTTGCTTCCCTTTATCCATTTGTTTTAGGCTTCCATGCTAGAGCTCTATAAGTAATGAAAAACTTTCCTTTTTATTTTTTAAATATCAGATCATTTACAAACTTTCCTCTGGAGTTGCAAACCAACTGGCTTAAATCTGAAACAGTCTTAGCTATTGCCATAAACTCCTCAAAGATACCTAACAGACCTTTGGAATTCTGTGGATATCAATTTGAAAAGTAATTCATATAAATTATAACTTTTCTCTAATGTGTAAGAAAAAGGATAAATTTTATGCCTATCTCCACTCACCAAAATTTTTTTTCACATGGCTTTAACAAACTTGTTGCCTTATGCATTTTTAAAGACCATCAGTTCTAATCTATATTTTATATTTAATAGTTATCTATCAATATTTTTTTGTTTTACTAGATGATTCATTTTCTTTCATTTTCTGCTAGCTCAGCAGAAAGAACTCTGACCAGGAAAAAGGACAGCTGGAAATGAGACAAGACTCCAAAAAGCAAGACCAAGACAAATTAATCGAAATTGTAACAGATATAATTTAGTTTTCCAAAGCAGGTAAGTTTTAAGGTTTCTGTGTTTATCATCATGGACTGTAATATTATTTCTAACCCTTTTTTGATTTAAAAAAAATTAAGTTATAGTTCTGAAGATTTAAAACTGTCTTCAATTAATTCAAAAAATAGGAACACTAAAATTTAGTTTAATGGCTTTTCATCTGTTGAGGTTCGAATTTCAAACTCTGATTTTGTTGCATTAAGTGTAAAGACCACATCCTAGTAATCACATAATGCAACTTAAACATCTCTCTTTCTCTCTCCCTCTCCTATCCCCAGAGGTCTTGCTAGAAACCCTAAAGATAAAATAGCTTTTTTTTTAACCTAGTGAACAAGAAGAGAGGAAGTAGAGCTAATTAAATAATTGATTTTTTTCCTTCCTAATTTGCATCACCAAATGCCCTCATCATATAGGAAGATATAAATATATTTGTATACCTGTAATGTACAGTTTTCTTTTCGTTTGAGGAACTCCACAAACCTGGCCACCACTCCTGGTGTGCTTATGACTTCATCTATTGGAGGATTTGGTTCTATTTAAAATAAAAAGCAAAGTTAAATACATTAATTTCATTGTAGGAAAATTCTCCAATTGCTGCATCAAAATAACATCTAATGACATACTGACTCATCTTCTGAGAGCATGTTCTTTTTCTACAATGCTGCTTTACCTTTACTAAAAGCCAACAGACTCCTATAAGTCACCGTAAGACTCCAGCCATGATTGAAAACACTAACTCATTTAGTAATTTAGGCAGACCAACTTCACAGTAACAGTTCTGTGAAGTCACTCCGGCATGTGCACATGCAGAGAAACTCACGATATTTCAAAGTATTTGAGCCATACAGACACTGCCTACAATACTTAAACTTACACTCAAGAGTAGACATCACATCTGACATCACTTAATATAAATTTCATATACTATGACTATTACATACATCTAGCTGACATTTTGCAAAATAAGAGCTTCATCCAGAAATTTCTGTATGAAACTCAATCTTTATTGCTGTCAAGGTAAAAACATATGTCAGGGATGCTTCTACACTTTTATCCAAGTAATACCAGCCCTTACCTTTAGAAAGAAGCTTTCGGAACTTCTGGGTGGCTGAAAGCTGCTGCTCTGGACTATTGGAGAAAATCATCTCAATCATATCAGAGGTGATGACTGCACTCTAGGATTCAGGTGGAGGTGACAGAATGAGAGTGGCAGAGAGCAAGAGAGAAAACACAATCTGGTATTAGTGGCAAAAAGGTTACAGTATTTGCTAAACCACCTTGAATGGTATCAAGTCAACATACATGTACATCTACATAAGCAGCATCATTCTTAAGTGTAGTCTTTCATTTCTGGAAGCCAAAAGTCAAATTTTACTTAAGATATGGCAAGAAAATTATTCTTCAGAATCTCTCACAGGTATTCTCTCCCCTTTTTTTCTACCTCCGCTCTGAAATAAATGTAAAATTGTCAGCTTCAGCAGAAGGTACTTTAAATTGGAATAGAAATTACTGTTATGCAAGATCACCAGTTTCATTATGTTATTGTTTAGATTTTTGTAACATGAACATTTTGACTCACACTCTTACACCAAAATGTACAGAACTTGTCCTTTTTTGAAGAGTTGACAAACCTAATGTTTGTCATCATAGGCAAGTGAAGGTATTAAATTTCCCATAATACTGACAGTTTCCACCAATAGGGCTAAAGTAAATCAGCAACCTTTCTTGTGACAGGCAAAACCTGACATTCTGTTCATCACACATGGAAACCCATGTAAAGAAGCATAAGAAAAGTCAGATTTTTTTCTTCCACTTCTTATCTAAATCCTTAGATAGGTCTGATCCAAAACCAGATGACAGTGCTGAAAATACTAAAGCTTTGTCTGTAACAGCTAACAGCTCCAACTGTTAAGAGTCTGAAATTAATGAGATTTGAACTAGTAAACTGTAGAGCGGTAGTATCCATCTCAATGAGGCAGGTTCCTTTCCTTACTTTTTACTATCTTTTCACTTCATAAGCTTTCACACAAATTATTAAATGGTATTTAGGACCTGTCTGACATTTAAAGACTACGTTGAAAAGTAAAATAGCACATTCTATTAGTGATCTACCACATTATTTACAAGCATTTCTCTGTTTCTCAGTAATTTTCAAGGCTAGTATAATTACCAACAGAAACCAAGCTGAGCCTGATTTCTATGAAACTATGTGCATTCTCTGAATACACACACAAGTGTGAAGATCAGTTGTCAGACTTACGTGAGGACTGCACTTTCCTTAAACCTCTGTTATAGCCTGAACTCCTTACCATTTTTCCTTCCAGGGAGTGGACTGCAGTAAAGAAAATCGGGAGAAAGCAGAAAAGTCTAATTTTCACTAAAAGTTATTTTTTCTGTAGGATGAAATTCCACCTTGAAAAGGAATTTAAGCACCCATGCAGATAGATAAGCTAGGTCTCAGCTGTGTTTCCAACACTGGCTAAAAACGGTGCCACTTGAGATTGCACTAACAAAGATTTCCACTGAGCCCCTTTTTACTTTGCAAATTGCAATAAGACATTGTCTGGTTTGTATTTCTGTGTTTCAAGCGTTATGAATTCCAGATTTAAAAAAAAGTCCCGACAACTCTAGACAACGGGTGATAAAATCACCCATAATGGTGAACATCAAAGCCAAAAAGGAATCAGCCTGCCTGGAACACTGACATCTTATTTTTCTTCAAAGCATATGCACTGAGAAACCACTCACTCTACCCATAACATTTTTCTCTCATGCCATCTATTTCAGGGCAATTCACGGAGACAAGTGTTTAAGATCTGTCTATAAAATATTCAATGTCATTGAATAATATTTTCCACATTCTTCTGGAATTCTGTTCCTCTCAAGTCACTGCACAACAGATCTGTCCACTTTCAACAAACACCGTACTCCTTTCTCATCACTTACAGAAGTCATCTCCATGTTGTTCATCTGTGCCTCATGAAAGCCACCATCTGACATCACTTCCTCCTCCGCTTCTTCCTCAGCTGTTGCAACATTTCGTCGTTTAAACAACTGAGGAAAGAAAGTATTTAATATACATTATATAGCCAGTATATATACAGCATGTCACGTTAGGCTGCAATAGAAATGACATATGCTATCACCTGAAAGAAGCTAATATACTGGCTACAGGATTCCTCCTGACAGTAAATGCAGAAAGTTTAGTCACGGAGCAAATTAAAACAGTAACGTGCTAGAATGTTGGCTGCCAACATTTCAAGAAAATTCTCACTGATGCTCCCTTCTCTTTGCCATCCCCTTAGCTATCTCTAGCTTCCAGACAATTGCTTTCCTGCAGAGGATGCCAGGGCTCAAAGACCTGAAAAAATGGTGTGTAACAGATCTTTGTAAAACACCTACAGAGGCTGTGATAACTGAGTTACACCATGACAGAGAGAGGGATTTGGAGGATGATCACAGGGGATTGAAATATACTAGGATGAACAGAATTTGATTGCTACCACTTAGAGAAGGTACCCAGTTTGAGATGTCATGAGGAGAGCTAGAGAGGCTACAGCTTCTCCTTGTAATCCACCTATCTGACTGGAACAAACATTAGCAACAAGATGGCTTTGGGGGTGCTGCTTGGCCTGCTGAGTTCAGGAAGACTCAAACATTGTGTCATGTCAGATTTGGACTACTGCAAAGAGGCAAGAAGGAGCCCTAACACAGAATCACAGAATCATTATGGTTGGAAAGGACCTCCAGGGTCATCAAGTCCAACCTCTGCCCCAGCATCTCTCTAACCACTACACCATATCCTCAAGCACCACATCTATTCGTTCTTTAAACACCTCCAGGGATGGT
>JAVSBS010014217.1:18245-40486 GCA_033124195.1 Coracias cyanogaster
ATAGAGTAAATAAGGTTTTGTTTGAATATATCTGGTAATAAACTTGTTAAATACTCATCAATCTCTGTGGTTGCCTATGAGCTTGTTGGGGTAGTATCTCGCCTTGCCCTCGATCCTCTTCCCTTTTGGGAGGCGGCATGTACGCTGGCGCCTGGACCGCGACATGCCATTTGTTCCCTTCTGAGTCTTCCTAATGTAGTCATAGAATCATAGAATGCCCTGTGTGGGAAGGGAGCTTCCACGGTCGTCTAGTCCCTGACTGCAGCAGGGATGTCTCTAAGTAGATCAGGTTGCTCAGAGCCTGGCCTTGAACATCTCCAGGGATGGGGCCTCCACCACCTCTCTGGGTACCCTGTTCGAGTGTTCCACTATCCTCATAGTAAAGAACTTCTTCCTAATGTCTCATCTGAATTTCCCTGTGTCTAGTTCAAAACCATTGCCCCTCATCCGATTGCTACATGCCCTTGAGCTGCAAGTGCACACTGTTGGATCATGTCCAGCTTTTCCTCCATCAGTACCGCCAAGTCCTTTTCTGCAGGACTGCTCTCTAATACATCATCCCCCAGCCTGCATTGATAACGAGGCTTGTCCCCACCCAGGTGCAGGACCTTGCACTTGGCCTTGTTGAACCTCATGAGGTTCACATGAACCTATTTCTCAAGCTTGTCCAGATCCCTCTGGATGCCTTCCTGTCCCTCTAGCTTATCAGCTGCACCACTCAGTTTGGTGTCATCTGCCAACTTGCTGAGGGTACACTTGATCCCCCTCTCTGTAACATTGATGAAGATACGAAACAGCACTGGTCCCAGTACAGACCCCTGAGGGACACCACTTGTCACATATCTCCATCTGGACATCGAGCCACTGACCACTACCCTCTGGATGTCACCATCCAGCCAATTCCTTATCCATCAAACAGTTCACCCACCCAACCCATACCACTCCAATTGAGAGAAAGACGTTTTGGGGGACCATGTCAAAGGCCTTGCACAACTTCAGATAGACCACAGCTGTAGCTCTTCTCTTCTCCATCGATGTAGTGACTCCATTGTAGAAGGCTACTAGGTTGGTCAGGCAGGACTCACTCTCAGGAAAGCCATGCTGGCTGTCTTGAATCACCTCTCTGTCCTCCAGGTGGCATAGCAGAGCTTCTAAGAGGATCTGTTCCATGAACTTGCCAGGCACAGAGGTGAGGCTGACATGTCGCTACTTCACAGGGTCCTTCTTTCTACCCTTTGCAAAAATGGGTGTAATGTTTGCTTTCTTCCAGTCCCCAGCGATATCTCCTGACTGCCAGGACTTCTCAAATATCATGGAGAGTGGCCTGGCCACGACAACAGCCAATTCCCTCAAGACTCTGGGATGCATCTTGTCAGCTCCCAGAGACTTATGGATCTCCAGGTTCCTCAGGTGGTCACAAACCTTGTCTTCACTCACACGGGGAGGGACTTTGTCCTCCTGGTCTCCATCTTGTGGTGCTTCAGCTCAGGAGGTGTGAGGAGAGAGGTTGTCATTGAGGACTGAGGCAAAAATATTATTGAGAACCTCAGCATTCTCCTCATCTGTTGTTACTAGTTTCCCATTCTTGTTCATCTTGGGGGACACGTTTTCTTTAACCTTCCTCTTCTGATTGACATACCTGTAGCACCCTTCTTGTTATTCTTTGCATCCCTTGCCAAGTGTAGCTCCAGCTGTGCCCTGGCATTCCTGACCTCATCCCTACACAACCACGCAGCGTCCCTGTCCTCTCCCCTGGATCCCTGTCCCTACTTCCACTGCCTGCGCAGTTCCTTCTTGCCTTTTAGCTTGACCAGCAGGTCTCCACTCAGCCATGCTGGTCTCTTCCCTTCCTTGCTTCCTTTCTTACACCTCGGTGTCAGGAGCTCTTGAGCTCTAAGGAAAGCGTCTGTGCTGGTTTAGAACCTGCTGGGACCTGAGCACCTTGTGGGAGCTCCCACTGCCCCACACCCCGGGGGGAAACGGGGAGAGGGAGGAAAATACAAACCCCATGGATTGAGATAAGGGTAACTTAATACAGTGATGCAAAAGGAATAGTCAGAAGAACAATAATAACAATAACAGTGATGAGAATCTATGCATAAGGAGTGATATAAATCATACAGACCGCAAACAGGCAGGAGTTTGAGAACCATGGGCTGGGTCCAACCCAGAACTCGAGCTCCTGGCAACCTGGGCATGATGCCAACATCATTGAATAGCCCATTGGCTCATTGGCATGTCTATCCATGCTGTGGCTCCCTGACAGTTCCTGCTGAAAATTCACCCGATGCTAGCCTAACCAGAACAGCATCCTTAAGGATCTGCCATCTCTGTTCTGCTCCCTAAACCCTGAGGACCATCTCCCAGGGAGTCCTACTGGCTATCTCCTTGAAGAGCTGGAAGCTTGCTTTCCTCAACCTCAGGGTCCTGACTATGGTCCTCGCCATACTCATATCCCTCAGGCCTGTGAACTGCACCCGTGTGTGATCACTGCAGGCCAGGCTGTGTGTCTTCATGTAGAGGCACTTTAGCTGGGCTGTTGGCCATGCCACCTTCTTAGAGGAACACCTCTGAATTCCTTTACAATATTTCACAGATGTTTCCATGTTGGCTCCTGTCACCTTAAAGGAACATAATTTCAATATGTGTCTGCCAGAGTCCCAGGACTTTCACTGATCTCTTTATATCAGAGACCCCACAAAGGACTTTCACTGAGCCAGATTCACAAATAATTCAAAAATAATTATTTTATCGAGAGCGACTGAAGTGCTGGGGCCTGAACTGTAGGCCCTGAACAAAGTGGACATACAGGTGAACTTTACAACCAAACAATATATCTAATATGCATAGTACTGATTGTACATGCAATATATCATCCATCTATACTTTGCTATTTTGGTATGAATATATTTGGATGCCAACTTATAAAGCTTTGCCGTAACACTTATTATGTAACAGTAACCGGCAGAATTTTTCCCATCTAGACATATGCTGTAAGACTGTGAGAACAGACAGCCAGCTATCCTGAGAAATGTGTGATTAAGACCAAACCAGATAAAGATATTCCTCTGAGCTCCTCCCTTTGCCTTGGACAGGCTTTGGGTGGAATCCAAGGAGGAGGTAAAGATACTAGATATTCTCCTTATGAAGTTCTTTTGAAGGCCACTTATGCGCCCAGAGTTGTTGATTCAATAGTATAAAAGCTGGACTTGCTTGCAGCAAGATGGATGCCTCACCTACAAGTGGATGCACTGCGTAGGGCTCCTCAGAGGCCGGGAAAGGTTCTCCAAATCCTCGCTGCAACTGGGACTCCCCAGTGACTGCAGGTCTGGGTGATGGTAGTGTATTAACAGGGCAATTGGTCACGTTCCTCTCTTCATCACTAGAGTTACTTCTATGTAGTAATGCTGAGGTGCATTACCCTGCTTAGTCCTGCTGCTGCTGCTTAACACTAAAGTATAAGAAGTTTGTCTTGTCTGACTAGACAGATCGTTTTGTTTCTGTGTCATCTTGAAGCGGACAGTAAAATGAGCCTGAGCCTTTTGTTGGTATCTGTGTTCTTTCTGTTGGCCCTGTCAACTGGCAAAGCAGAGACAGAACAGATTGGAGATTGCCATTGATAAACTCACCAACTACAATAGCACTACTAATTAAGGTTAATATTGACAGCAGAAAAATAGCAATAATATAACAACAATGCAGGGTTAACATACACCAGAGGGTGAAAGGTTTGTTGGCTACCCAGAGAGGTCCCTGACTGGGGTGGAGGAAGAGAACGCAGCCCATCAGGTGTTAGCCGTCAGGTGTTGGAGTTCTTCTCTCCCAATTTAACCATTATTTTCTCCATCTTTTTGTTCCCTAAATTACATGGTTCCCACCCACTTAGGTGACATGTAGGTGATTTGGGTGGAGAGATGAGTGCTATAGGCATAATGTTTAGCATGATTTCTGTAATCTTCATTAGCATATGCAAGGGTGTCAGCTGGAAAATGCATTTCACAGGGAAGGAGGCAAGGGGTGGCTATCAGATTTAATACATTTAATAGCCTTTTCTCAGAAACAAAGAACTCCTCAGGCTCCTGTTATCTCCTTGTCCTTGCTGACCAGCAGCAGGGCTGTCCTGCCTCAGCAGGGCCCCCTCCTGCTCTGCATCCTGTGGTAGCCAGGTGAGTCTCCACTGCCCTGGGTGGCACTGGAGATAGCAAGGCCTCTTTGAGCACTGAGCACCCCACCTCATTATCCAAATAGCACAGCTCCTACTACCTCAGGAGTTCCTGGCTCACCTCCATAAGACTTTGAGTGTGCTGCAGTGTCCCCAGCGTGGCTCAGGGCAACAGGCTGAGGTTGAAGGCCCTTACTAGCACCCTTCCCCTGTCACCCTGGTGTGTTGTCCCACAGCTTTTCACTGACAAGCCTGATACCATTATTCCCCTCCCCATTCACATGTAGTTTAAAGCCCTGAGGGTCAACCACACAATCTCTTCAGCAAGAGGGAAAATAACCTGTACCCCAGACTCCTTCACGAGCTATCTGAAGGCACAAAAGTCTTTTTTGACTTAAAGATGTGTTGTGTGAGGGACCCAAGGGAGGTTACACAGCAACCAGAAAAGTGAGAAGTGACTCTTGATCTCAATGGAGGTACAATAAATATCTGTACCAAAAGCTTTGGCATCTTTCTTCTTTCACCTGCCTTATGTCTATAGGGACACTTCATTATCTACAGGGCAACTTCACTGTAGTACCAGAAAGAGTCTCAATTTGTCCATACACTTATTTCATTCATAGAATCATATAATCGTAGAATTTTATCTTGGCATCTGCTCCCTGGAGCAAGGACTGACACTTCTCCTGGTGGCATGAATGGCATCAACGTCATTGCCTTCATGAGCGATGGCTCCATCCACCTTGTATTGCTTAACCTTGGGTGGCTTTAGGAGGAGATGTCTCAAGATGTGTTGCATGAGGATAACGGAGAAGATTGCAATAGTCCCCAGGAGGGCACCTCAGCCTCTGCCATTGCGGGCAATTCCTGTTCTTATTGCTAGAGGCTGTTGTTGTCTTGGTGCACTCTGAACCAACACTTTCATCAGGAAGGTGACTGTGGATTCCCTTCCAGGCTGGCCAGCCTCTCAGGCTCCCTGTGCAACTCCATCTTCCTGGAGTTGTCTAAAGGAGAAACTGTTGGAAGTGTCTCTGAATGTAAACAAGCATCAGAGCTACCTGGGCAGGAGAATGGAAAGCTTGATAGGAGTCTTAAGAGCCCAGAAGATGTGGAAGATGGAAGTCAGGTTTCCTAAGTACAGGAGAGACTGGAAAGGTGCCTTGATACTGGAAGGGGGACCTGAGATCTTCTGCTCTGGGGAAATGGGGACTTGCCTCAGCAAAGTGGGAGGTACCGTTCCCACAGTGGGCTGGAGACTTTCCATCCTTTCAGGCTTTCATTTAACTGTAAAGGTTGATTTGTGTTGCCACGCCTGGCCGACAAGGCACTTTCCTGTCCTCTTGCTCCTCCCTGGGTCTGAGCTACATGGGGCAGGGGCAGTAAGTGTGGGGCTGGGGAGGGTCTTTGTTGGAAAGGCTGAGAATCGTCTTGAGTTGAGGATGGACACTCCCAAGGCAATATGGGAAGACTCAACTGAGGCCAGAGAAGCAGAGGTGAGTGGGCAGAGTGTTGTGGGCAACCAACTCTGGACTGGCTGAGGTGATGGAGAGCACCAGTAAACCCTTCGTATAGCGTGACATCTTCAGGTAGCAGCATTTCCCCAAACTGCAGAGCCTGGATCCTTTCTTGCCCATGGTCTGGCTCTGGGCATGGCACTGAGTGTTGGCACAAGTATCTCCTGATGTGAAAACCATCTCTGCTCTGGAATTTGATTAAGGAGTGTCACAAGGGAGCAAATGCCCTCATGGTGACCCTGATTGGCTGACGGTGCTGGAAGGTGTATCTTGTGTCACCTCTTAATTCTGCCTCCCGGGAAAATTCTGCTCCGGGGATAAACACGTGACCTGCAAAGCTTCTGAGGGATTGTAACTTGGAAGACTGATCTTTCTTTGCTTATAATTTGAGCTTCTGTGGGTGTTGGTCTGAGTGAAGCAATACAACCTGGCATGAGTCCTGCAGTGTGTGTTTTGAGGAATACCTCAGGAAGAGCCCTGAAGAAGACACTGAAAGAAACTCCACATTGTCCAGCACGATGGTGCTGCCTGAAATGCTCCCCAGATGCCTGTGATGTTGCAGTGCTAAGAAGCCTCATTATCTCTTGTTGCTGGAGACTGTGCTTCTGCTTTTAGTCTCCCCAGGTGTGTCCAGCCTTGTCCATGTCCTTACTTTGTTGCCTTGATGTGTCCCCTCTGCAGGCCTGTGAAGAGCCAGGACAGGCGTCAGCCATGAGGATCCTGTACCTGCTCTTTCCCCTCTTGCTCCTGTTGCTGCAGGGTGCTGCAGGTGAGAGGGGAAGAGGGGAGATGGGTGAGGTGTGAACCCACTGGTGGGGTGTTTTCCACCTCCCAGGTAGTGACCTGATGTATGTGATGTTTGGGAGGGATTGAGTCTGATGAATGGCTGGGCAGCTATGCCAGGTCCCTGGGCAGAATCAGCCCCTCTGGAACCGCACATGTTTTTTTACCATTATCTCATAGTCACTATCTTCAACCTCTTTCACTGTGCAGGTTCCTCCCTGGCTCCAGGCAACAGGAAAGAATGTGAACGAGCAAACGGCTTCTGTGCATTTATGAAGTGTTCTTTCCCATTTATCGTCAGTGGGAGATGTTCAAGGTTTACCTTGTGCTGCAAAAAGTATGTATTAGAATTAAAAATGCTCCTGTGATGGCAGAAGGAGTTGCTGTTGTGTTTAAGCAACCATGATCAGCTGCTGATAGCTCCATGTTATACACACTCCAAGCAGAGGCCAGGGGAGGAAGGACAAGGTGCTTGGACCTGCCCTGAGTGGGGCTGAAGGAACCCAAGGTTGTCCCACACCTCCTCACGCTCCTTGACTCCTATGAGACTCATGCAGGCTCTGCAGAGGGCTCTCCCAAGCTAACAAAGAGCAAGGCATTCAGTGTCCTTGGACAACATAGAGGACACAAAGCTGGTTTTGGTGCACTTGGAATCATGGCTGCCAGTCAAAGACAAGATGGGTCCAAACTGTCTCCATAAGGACATAACTTGCCCTCCATTGAGCCTGATTCTCTTGCACCATAGTCTTGTCATTGCAGGGGAGGTGGGAGAGAGTGGGAGGAAAGTAAGTTACAAGAGATGACCTGCTTGTCTGCTTTCCTTTACAGAATCCAGGATTGAGTCTCTCAACTCTGCAAGCAGAATGTCCCCCTCGCTTCTGGCTCCTGGAACCATCTCCTGACATCCTCTCCCCTCCCTGCCTCTACCATCCCCAGGTGCTGTGTCAGCAGGAGTGGAAGCTCTGCTCCTGCTGGGTGCCCGGGCGCTCATGGGCTGGAGACATCCCATCACGGGCCTGGTGTTGTTGGGGCAGAGGCTGATTTCCCAGTTGGAATAAAGATGAGCAGTTTGGCATTGCAGCGCGTGGGACGTGTGTCTGTTTCCTTGTGTTGCAGGGTGTGCGGTGCCTGCTGGCTCTGGGGGTGGTGGTGGGTTGGTGGCAGGAGAAGCACCTGGGGATACTGGAGGTCATGACAATAGCTGTCCCAGGGGATGCTCTTTCTTAGCCTTGGTATGAGGACACCAAGCCTGACAGTCCCTTCTGTGCCAGTGTGTTTGCTGTGGATGTTGTGGAGCTGCTGTGTGGATGCTTCCTCCTGGAAGCAGGAGCCTTTTCCTGCACCTGCAGTCATGGATGTCCCTTGTCGCTGACAGCCACAGCTTCACGTTCATGGCTATGCTAGGTGGTGTGTTCCTTGGGTGACCATAGCCACGGCTGCCCACTCAACCCATCACAGAGGCCTCAGAGGTCCCACCACATAGTGGGGGACCTGTACTATGTGCTGGAACCTCCATCTGCCTCAGCTGCGGAGGGGCTGTGTGTTGCAGAGCAGTCCCTCCT
The DNA here is from genome assembly GCA_033124195.1 of Coracias cyanogaster. Lineage (NCBI taxonomy): Eukaryota > Metazoa > Chordata > Aves > Coraciiformes > Coraciidae > Coracias > Coracias cyanogaster. The sequence continues at coordinate 26,267 of JAVSBS010014217.1, forward strand.
CAGCTTCCTCCCTTCTGCGAGCCACATAGCACCAACCCGTCTACCAGCCCTACAGCCTCTGTTCCTGCCACATCCTCCTGGGAGGGCCTGATCCTGTAGACACCCCCCAAGGAGACCTTTACAGGCCTTAGAGGGAAGTAGGTCTGCCAGGATGACTGTCCATCTTCTCCTGAAGGTGACCACTCCAATGGGTCCCATGGAACACAAGCTGGAAATGTCCAGAAGTGTAGTCCTGCAGGGATAAAGCAGCGTGTCTTCTCCTCTCTGCCTCAGACAAAATGAGATTACAAGGCTGTTCTCCATCAACTGCTGGTGATCTCAACTTTTCTGCAAGTGCAAACCTCCGCCTTGTGTAGTTGAATACATGTGTGTGTCCATGAACACGTGAGTATGTCAGTGTCCTGGTTTGAGCTAGAACAGAACAAATACTGCTCAGTGATTCTACTTTTAAGCTTAGTTGCACATATGTAACTGCACTTTCTGAATGGAGTGTCTGTTTCTAGCAGTGACAATGCTCCATGTTCAGAGTTACTACCAAGGGCTGGTGTGTGCAGAAAGGCTCTTGCTTATCCTTGCTCCTGTGCAGACCAAGGTCACTGCTCAACCTCATGTGCCATGGTGGAGGTGCAGAAAGTAAAAGGGGGCACCTGTGGTGGCGGGAACAGCCAGGATGGGGACCCTGAACTGCCCAACGATGTATTCCACCCCATGTACGGCATGTTCAGTGTGAAGCGGAGGGATCAGGAGGGTCAAGCCTCTTTAATGGGCAGCATCAAAGGAGGACTCTATCTGCTCTGCTTTTGATCCTGATACATGTGTTCCTAAATCTAGTTTCTGAATACAGTTCCAGAATCCAGCTCCTCAATCCAGTTCCCATCTTCTGCTGAGTCCAGTCTGGGACTTCCCCAGTGCCTGCACTACAGCATCAGTTGTGATGGTGACATGGCTGCTACCAGGAGGGTTTGACACAATATTGGTTTTGTGTATATTTCTATTTATTTTATTGTGGTTTTTCTTTTTTCATTAAAGTTGTTTTCATTTTCTTTTCCAACCCCTTCTTCCATTTCTCTTCACCTTTTGGGAAGGGAGAGGGATTAAAAGAGAGCACCCATCATTCATCTAGTGGCTGGCCCAGCCCTAACCCTTGACAGTCAGCCACTAGTGACTGTGGCTGTTTGACTGAATCCTTTCCATTCTGAGCAGGTAGATCACCCTCAGCACTCCACATTCTGCATCCCTGCAGCGTGTATAGCCCTTCCCAGAGCCACAGGGATGATGCCTGTATTTTCTCTCAGAGTATCTCTACCCTGGTCCTGAAGCTGAAGGCCATAGAATCATAGAGTCATTTAGGTTGGAAAAGACCTCTAGGATCATCTAGTCCAACCTTCGTCCAGCATCTCCCTAACCCCTAGACCACGTCTTGAAGTACCACATCTACCCATTTTTTTAACACCTCCACGGATGGTGACTCCACCACAGAATCACACAATCATTATGGTTGGAAAGGATCTCAGGGGGCATCAAGTCCAGCCTTTGTTCCAGCATCTCTCTAACCACTACACCATATCCTCAAGCACCGCATCTATTCATTCTTTGAACACCTCCAGGGATGGTGACTCCACCACCTCCCTAGGCAGCCTGTTCCACTGCCTAACCACCCTCTCAGTGAAAAATTTCTTCCTAATATCCAACCTAAACCTCCCCTGACACAACTTGAGGCCATTTCCCCTCATCCTGTCATCACTACTTTGAAAGAAGAGACCAACACCAGCCTCACTACAACCTCCTTTTAGGTAGTTGTAGAGGGCAATGAGGTCTCCTCTCAGACCTCAGAACTGCTGCTACTCTTCTCTCCAGAGAAGATAGATAGGAAACAAAACTGCTATGTCTACAGCAACCCTACTCCAGTGATATGCATCCTTATGGAATGCTATTCCTTCTAAGCCACTGTCTGATGTGGCCAGTTAAGACCAATAAACGTGCTCAAATACAATCTTAAACCAAAATTTATACATTGCCAAGCTATGTGAAAATTCAGAGGCCTGAAGCTGGTTTTATGGGGCTGTTCATCTTTAAAAAAAGAAAAGAATTGCAACACACAAACCCCAAGAAACAGGGAATTTAAACAAACTTCAATGCGCTATGTGGCAAATACATAAAAGAGAAGTACCTGGACAAGGTCTGAAACTGTAGAGCTGCAGACTCTGCTTGCAACTCCACTTCTGCTCCGCTGTTAGTCCAGTTAGGCCTAACCATTTTCCTTAACAGAAGGAAATACCGCCACATGCTTTACTTAGCCAACCTGCGGTAATCAGGTTCAAGGGAGGTCAGAGGCACAGATAAGATAAAAAATGACTCATCATTTTCCAAATTTAGTAATGGCTTTACAAATAAGCCTGACAACATTCTGTGCCACCAGTAGTCTGGAAATGCTACCTGCAGATGCTGAGCAAAACCAACAAGAGTTATTGTAATTCCCTTTCAGAACTCTGTCCCGCCTCTCCTTAAAGCATCTGATATTGACACTGAAAACAATATTAAACAGAACAGATTAGACTTGATCTGCCATTCCAAACACAAGCCTATTCCTATCTTTGTTCTAACTCCAGAAACCTTAATACTGATGAAAGCTTCACTGTAAGGTTGTTTGAAATTGATCAATCCCTTAAAGCTTCCAATGAACTCAACTAGGAACAAAAGGAAAATCTGTTTATGTTAAGATACCAGCCTTATGGGCATGTCCAACAGGGCATAAAGACAGGATGAACTTCTCTAAATTCATAAACAAACTGAAACTTAAAAAGGCAGAAAACTGAGAATTATTAGGTCAACGAATTATTTCTTCCCTCAAGAAAATACTTACTGCAGCTTATAAAGGACTTCATCAGATCTCCTCCTCCTAGCTGCAATGTTTCCTTCCATTTCACCCCTGCTTGCCACTCTTTGAACAGAGATTAGAGCCATCCCAACTCAGGCAGCAAAAAAAAAAACCAAACCTCACCAAACCATAAACAAAAAACAATTCAGGAGTTTCCAGTCACCTTCTGTGCAAGGTTAGACAGCTTCATTTAAATCATCTTTAAGCTGCTCTAACCAATCTTACACTTAAGTGAATGAGAAGCACTCACCAAGTTTTATAGAGCCTGAAGAAGAGGCACTAAAGACCGCAAGTGACTCTGATTTCAGATCAACTATGTATTAATTCAGTAGGGCAGAACAACTAAGAAGGTGCTTAGGAGAAGCAAAGAGCCAGAGGCAGTGCAAGACCAGACTTTTTAAGGACTGGTTACAGTTGTTGCACCTGTAGTATAGTACCTGTTCTTCTCTCTTTTGCTTTCGTAGCTGAAGACCCTCTTCCTCCCGCCTGCGACGCATCTCATCAGGGTTTAGAGATTTGTTCTTGTAGCTCTTCAGTCGGAAATTCTCTTTTCCTGAGGTCGTCATGATTCCTTTACAATGCAATGAAAAAGAGAACTCAGAAAATAATTACTCTTCAACAATACATCATTTTATATTGTTTCCATCCCTTAATCTCTGTAACCATGCTCTTCCAGCCACTGCCCCCTTATACCCTGTCACGAAACTTCCATTAAATTAGGAGTAAAGCAAAGTCTCTCAGAATTGTCACTCTGGTGTGCCAGTTCTTCACATCGGACCAACAAACTTTTATTTTACTCTCTGAAGTTGTGAGGCATGAATAAATGAAATATTAAGAAAGAACTGAGATCTATAAGTCACAGTATACAGTCTGGGCTCAAAAGAAAATCTTAACATTTTTCATCATAGGGAATTAGTCTAATTATACTCCCTTGTCTTCACTCAAAAGTGAACGAGTCTTAACTGCTTTTTAGCTTAATTCACTTTGCACATCATTACAGGGTTTTTTTCTACTTCAAATCCACATTTTAAGTTAATTCACCAAACACTGTGTTCTTTCTCTTCAGACAAGGCCTACATGAAAATTTAAATGAAGAAATAAATGTTACGTGAGGATGGTTTAACCACTGAAAATGCTCACTCTTGCAAAGAAAGCAGTGCTACCCTTCCCCACCCCCAGGTCTAATCCTGCCACTGTTTATGCAGAAGGACCTTTTTCAGTCTATGATTTCCAAGTACTGTCTTATGTAATGCACTGGATCAGTATTTATAGCCACCCATGATGATTTTCACATATACAAAATTTAGGAAACTGTGCTATACAATAAGTTACACTACACGGCTTTGAAAGATCTCTTTCAAATGCCCTAATGTGTTGTATTAAATATGCTACCTACCTTAAATTCCATAAGCATAGACTCACCAGATGATAAATGATCTCCTGTGCACTTTTTACTTTAAAATGGAGCAACATGAGGGTACAAAGACTCTCAAGAGCTTAGGTTACCTATTTAAAATACATCAAACGTATAATTGAGTCTACTCTAACCTCCTCCTCTTTCAGTTAGCACAAAGAGTTTTAAGAGATTAAAAAAAAGAGGATACCCAAATATGCTTCTATTAAAGCCTCTTTTTAAGTTGCTGCTACCTGACAACCGTTTATAAGAATTCTGATTATCAGAACTGACTTTCACAGGAGACGTTTTGGGCATCACTTCAAGTGTCACTGTATTCTTCCAACAGAGATTTAAAAAACTCAAGGGATACAAAACTACTGTATTCAAGATCAGACGGTCACAGATTGCACTGAATGCAACATAAAAACCTGAGTATACAGGCAAGTAATTCAGCAGTCTAACTCTGCTGAAAAGGCTCTTCCTGAAACTGCTTTTTTAAAAACAAAGTTTCTACAAAAAGATGTATCTCAGAATGCCAGAAGTTCCCTACATCACTCTTAACAGCTTAGAGAATCCTTTGTTCCTGTGTTTAGGTGTCTGAGCTGAAAGTATTCAGTTTCTTGCAATATGCTTGGCAATAACATTTTCTTCCCATTTTTAAGTGACTACTACCTGTATATTTTAACTGTAAAAAGTTCAGGTTAAAAAATACTCAGTGTATTTTTTTGTTTGTTTCTAAAATATTTTGAAATAAATATTTGATGCATTTTTGAATTAGCAAAATGAACCCAAACACCAGATGGACAACCATGAGCTATACGAACATGCTTAACAGCAAAATTGCTTTGCAGCCACTCTAGTCAATCTGCTCTTGAATGTGAACAAGCAGGGCCATAGACAATAGCCCAGGTAAGATCTCAGGCCTTCTGTCACACTATTAATTCCCCATTTTTGTCTGAAAACACATTGTCGTAAACTCATAATATTATATTTGCCTTTATTTGGGATTTCAGGACTTTGATAACTCCTATGGTTATTTTCTACCTTCACCTTCAATCCCTAAAAGTTCTTAATTTATAGAAAGTCTTGACAGGAAACATCTTCATTTCTTAATACTGAATTTCACCTCATTTATATTATGTAGCCTCTCTGTATGATGTTCCAGTGTTTTTAACCATCAACGACAACCAACGTAATTCAACTTCATAATCAGCAAGTTTCCTTAGCGTATTCTTTCTTACTGCATTTTTTTTACCTAGTTTCCTCTCATCTACCAACTTACATATTAATTTCTTCCAATTAATTTTGCTACTGACTTTAAGGTAATAGTTTTTATTTTCCTGACAGAGCTCTATTAGCCCCCACTTGTACTTTAAATTACCATTTCATTTATTGAAAATACAGGCACAGGATTTACTTGAATTCTCTGACTTTGGCTCAACCCCTCTACCTAACCTCTTCACAAGAATTATCTTCTACTTACTACCCTGTTTACAAGCTTAAGCTGCAACTTTTGACTATGCTCATTTCTGATTCTCAAGACAGCTCAATTTGTCAACTAACCCCTTCTTCTATTTTCTGGGTATTTTATACACTTAAAACCTCTTTAGAATTGCGTATTGTGTTCTACCTGGGAGTAAAGCCTTCCTACAAATTCCTACCACCAAATGACTGGGAGGACAGTTTCTTTTATTAAAGCGGAAAGAAACAAGCTCCCTTCACCACTGAGAAGTCACCAATTCAATAAATAGTGAGTTCAATAATTTATTTCATAGTGGTGGTGGGCGGACCCTGGACATCTAGGGGGTGGATCGCGACAGTAGTAAATATATAAAATCCCAACACAAGGAATCATAAAATGGTTTGGGTTGGATGAGACCTTGAAGATCAGCTAGTTCCAACCCCGCTGCCATGGGCAGGGACACCCCTCACTAGACCAGGCTGTGCAAGACTCCATCCAACCTAGCCTTGAACACATTCAGGGGTGGAGCATCCACAATGTCCCTGGACAACCTTTTCCAGTGTCTCACCACCCTCAGAATGAAGAACTACTTCCTTACATACAATCTAAGTCTCCCCTCTTCCAGTTCAAATCCCTTACCCCTCGTCCTATCACTACAAGCCCTTGCAAAAAGTCCCTCCCCAGCTTTCTTGTAGGCTTCCTTCAGTTACTGGAAGACTTGCAACAACATCTCCCTGGAGCCTTCTCTCCTCCAGGCAGAAGAACCCCAACTCTCTCAGTCTGTCCTGAGAGAAGGGACACATATCCATAGCTGCATATCCCTTTTATATATCCGCCTGTAGTTGTAGTTGTATAACTATAATAGTTATACCTACATAAATATTAAATCAAAAATTATATTCTAAAAGCAGCTTTTGTAACATCCTCAAAACCTCCTAAAAACCAATACTTTCTTCATCATTCTTTTATTGGTTCCTCAGCTACTGGTGATGATTAGTCAATCACCACAGCCAGGATTTGAACTAGCCCACATCAACTGCTAGCATCTTTAGATCTATTCAGTGTGAGCACACAAATTATTTTTTTAGGACTGAAAATATCCTATGTTAGTTGTTACAGTCATCGAAGGATTGTTTGCTGTAAATCTCCTCTTCCATTTTTCAGGTATAGCCTTTCCCCAAGACTAAACCACAGAGGCAAAACAACTTCAAATTGCCTCACTCATCTTCAGCAACTTAGTTGTGACTTAACTGAAAATCTTTCAATGGTCAATTTAAATTCACTCATGGTAATTTCTTCACAGCAAACAGCAAACCTTGGATCTTCTCTGCACTATCAAAATTAATGCTACTTCTGGTGAAAATCTGTGGTTGTCATGGAAATGTTCTGCCCATCCTTTCTTTCCTAAAGATAGCATAGTATTTTCCACATTTTTTGCATACTCCAGTCTACAGATAAAAACCTCTGGTGTGAAGTTTTCAGGGTGTATTCTTTCAATTTTTGTGCAGCACCGAACCACATATGACACTTCCTTCTCCATTTGGCTGCAATGACAAAATGATTTTTACTTAAATTTAAAACACCATCCATTCCTGAATGTCTGCATTTTCCTCAGGAAATGATGATCCCTAAATATTTTGCTGACCTAGACAAGTACTGTTCCAAATGTGGATGTGTTCTAAGCACACATTTCTCAGAGAAAGGAAGAGTACTGCATCAAGTCAAAGAAGTTCAGAGGCACTGGGAAACACAGTCACTTACTGCAGTGACCTACCTTGTCCCAAGTAATCATCTAGACAGGAACAAAACTGAACTCCCTGCCTTCTTAAATCAGATATCACTAGACTTAAGGGCTTTGCCAGAAGGAAAGCCATGTCACTAATACTCTTGGATACTCCACACGTCAGAGGTATCCAGCTGTAAAAATAAGGGCCTTACAAATCAAGACCTGCATAATGGTGTATGTATAATGCAGATGACTGAAACCAAGATTGTCAAATACATTGTTTCTAACAGGCTTTGATATCAGCAAACTTTCCTTCTTTGAAATTAGAAGTGGGAATAAGAAAAAAAAGTATTTCAGAAGCGTAGACCAGTAAAAGAAATTCAACCTTCCAATGGAAATATATCCGAAGACCTGAAAATGAAGGTAGACAAGGAGGTTGAAGAGAAACAGAGTAAGCGATAAAAAAACCCCAACATTATCTTGAAGATTCATGAACTGACATACTATCAGTCTACATTTCCTAACTAACAGAGGCAATTGTCAGAAGGAAAGAACTCACTGGAGGCATACTTGTGAGGTCTACTCTACTGTCAAACTGCTTTCTCTTCTTTAGGTTGCTGCCAGAAGACAGTGAAAAGATGAGAGGCACTGTTGGCCCCAAAAAGACAACCTGTGTTGGAAATGGCACTGCCAAGACAGTACTCCAAGCAGTGAGTGAGGCTGGAATGATTCAAGGTAAGAAATGGTTCAGCTATGCTACAAAATCTTTACCTCCAAGGAGAGTTTTGTTTATTGGCTCTGTGATAAAAGGACCCAAGACCTCCTAGAAAATTAGTTTTCTCACAATCATGCTTCTTGACATCATGCCAAATTCCTACAGCAAAGCCTGGACAGATGTTTGAGGAATTCACTGAGCTCTAATTATAGGGTACATCACCTTCTGACATTCTTAGTGAGAGACTAGAAAACCTATCCAATTTTTAAAACTATTGCTTGGTCATTCATTACTAGCACTTGGTCATTCATTACTCTCATCAACACACGCTTTACACATCTAACATTTCGGCCACAGATATGTGTTTTTTTAACCCATGAAGTTCAGATTTTGTAATGTCCATCTAACGTGCTATTTAGTATTCCAAATCCATTGCCTTAGAATCTCCAACAGGAGTATTTAAATCTTGTGGCAGTAAACTGTCAGCTTTCTTGGAGGTGACAGACAATAAAAGGACAATGAATAATATAGGGCATAGAATGATTAAAAAAATATCACCTGGGATTAATGCTATTTTCCTGGAAAAACCTCTAGAATAACATCCTACATATGCCATCATCCTAGAGATAAAAACACATCCACCAAGAATCTACACTGTTGACAGTGCTATTTGAATGGAAAAGAAGAAAATAAAGAAAATGAGCAGACCTATTTCTTTCTTCACCATCACCTCCTGCTTTTTGAAAAACCAGCTCAACCAGACAAATGTTTTGGTGAGGCTGTATCTGCCTCTTTTGCAAAAGTATTTGCCAAAGCATACTGGATCACAGGGGTCTATGGGAATGTCCATCAGTAGAAACATCCATATCACCCAAGGGACAGGGGGTGTTACTTTCTAATTTCAAGTAGCTTGAGACTCTCATAAAGCTCAGGACATCTAGAGGAAAGGATATTTAATCATCTCAACTACAAAAAGCTATTGTCAAGCACAACACAGCTGATTTCTAAATCCTTTGCTTAACTTTCTCTAGCTGTAAAATGGGATTGGGAAACATGTCTCACAGGCACTAAAAAATTAACAATTACAGTATTTGTAAAAACCTGCAAAGTTTTGCTGATAATATACTAAAACCTAGCCCTAACAAGGAAAAACGATCATGTGAATTTCATTTTCTGTGGTTTGGGAAGGCTATAGCTGCAGGAGTGACAGACTTCAGTTTATACAGAATAGCAGGGAGCCACATTCCCAGGCCAACCATCACCCATGGATAGAATATAAAGCCTTGAAACAGAGTTCAGACTTTAAGGGACTTTCAGTCAAAAACTAGAATAAGAAGGAGATTTCTTTGCGGAATTGCTGCCCATCTCTGAACCTTTCAAATCTGCTTTATTTTGCAGGCTTCCTGGGCCTATTAGGTTATTTCCTGTTCTCCATAGTAGGCCTTAATTCACAATTGTTTCTGTTCTAGGACCTTTAAAAATCTGTAAAATAGCAAACCAAGTACTAGTCCACCTATATCTATAGCAAACTGGGCATGTTCCAGTTCTAGGCCACTTGGCAAGTTGGACTGGTACTTGCATAAAAAAAAGAACAATCTTAAAACTTAAGAGAATTAATACAAGGCCTGAAAAGACATACAATTTTGCACAATACAGAACGCAGTATTACAGACTAATTAAAAACCTCAATTTGCCGACTAACCCCTTCTTCTATTTTCTGAGTTGGTTGTTGCTCAAAAGCAAACAAAAAAAAAGCAGAAAATAAAATCGACTCTGTTATGTGAACAATGCTGAGGACATCTGATGTCAAGTTTGCAGGGATGTCACATTTCAACAATGTGATCTCATCTTCCACAAAAGGGAAAAGGGATGAAAATGTGGTTAAAATAAAAATAAGCAACCATCATATCAAAGGTATTTCTGCAAAATGACTAATCTTGAAGGGTCGATTGAGTACAACCCCTGTTAACATTCAGAAATATATTTTGTGCTTACAAAAAATAGTGTTTAAGAGACATGCCTAAAATCAGGCCAACACCAGCTTGCCAGGCCCCTGATCTTCCTTTTTTATACCAAAAAAGACAAACAAAACAAAAAATCTTTGGTTGTAAAAAAAACAAAACACTAACAGAAATAGAATTACTTGACACTTGGTGCCGTCTCAGTAACTGATGTGACAGATCAGCTTGTACTACTAGTTCAGCACACTGGCAGCCACACAGGCGGGCACTTAATTTTTTAAAGTTGAAGGATTATGCCTTTTAAGAAGCACCACTGAAGAGATTAAATAGCAGTGCATTTACAAGGTTTATTGGAAAACAATTTCACCAAAGGGGGAGTGGGGCAGGAGGAAAAACCAATTAAAGATTATACATGGTATATCTAGCACTTCACTATACATTTACTATTATGAAGATAGTTTCAAGATGGTTTGATTTCCTTTTTTTAAAGGTCTATTTTGATTTAATGAAGCAGCAGATACAGCTTTCAAAGTTCCAGAAAGCTTTTAACTTGAGCAAGAGACCAAAAAACATGACTCTCAAAGGTAGGTAGACTTAAAAGGAAAACATCTTCAGACTTTTAACCAAGCCTTTCTGGTTTGAGTTGCAAACACAAAATTCCTTTACTGCATTCAAAGTCATTGCAGTGCAATAGATCTGTTTAAATGAAAAAAAAAAACCCTCATCCTGATATCTATAAGCCCACAGTCCACAATCAACCTGAAAGCAAAAAAATTCCCACGAGTCATAAAACAAAGCAGCTAATGATGGGGAATTGAAGTTTTTCAGCCATACAGGATCATGGCAACATTAAAAAAAAAAAACCAAAACACTTTAACCTGCTCATCTACATGAAGTGATTATTCCTGTGCGCCAAACTAAAATGTAATCTGTTTTTCTTTTAAATCATACATTCATTTGCATTTGGATTAAGATTATAGCACATCCCTGCACTTGTAGAACAAGCTGACCCACAATGTATTTTCTGTAAGGTCACATGTAAAAAAATGGGCCACTGGAAAAACAACAGGCATCTCTATCATTTGACAGTCATCATCTGTCAGAAAAAATATCACCCTAGCATTTCTAAAAGCTTAACATGCCCTGAACACTCTTTACAAGAGAGCAGGAGTGTACCTTTCAGCATTTTATATCACGAAAATAAGAAGTCCCAGACATTAACCTAACTAATAATTTAGTTTATTTTTAACCTTGATTTTGTAGTTTCACGCAACTATTGTTTGGGGTTATAAATACCAGAAGGCATTGAAACCAACCTACTTCACGCTTCCCCAGATGACAAATCCACCTTCGACAAACTCATTGGTTGCTGTGACTCAGCATTAGGGAAGAGATGCGCGCAAAATAACAGTAAGTCAAAATTCTACTGACTTCACACTAGCTTTGGCTGTCAGCAACCAAGAGTCACGTAATACTGATGTATCAGCCACACCAAGTCAAAACCCACTGGAACTTCAAAGCTTGAAGACACTCATTCTGTCTCCCTTACCCCGTTTACACCTACTACCCCTCCTACCAAAACCTCTCAAATGCAACACACAGCACATTCATAAAGATGCCTCTTTTCCTTTCTGAAAATTTCTCAATAAAATAAAGGTAAAACAAGAACACATAGGCAGTTAAGGAGGTGATTGTGTGGAATTATACAAAGGAGTCCTGTACCTTTTAAGAGGCAATCTCATCCTGCTTCAGATAAAAAACACATCAAAACACTCTAATACTAATCACAACATTATTATCTTGACTTGACTTCACTCAAAGGTAAGTTGTGGTTTGTGTGCCACCAAAAGGTGGTTTGTTTGCCAAAATGACATTTTTGTATATTGACAGGTGAATTAGCTTTCAAGTATAACCTTAGCACTAGATCTGGTAGGCCGTGTTTGGAGATAAATACATTCAGGATGTTTAGCCACAGGATATTTGTTTCTAAAGTCAGCTATCAGTTATGTATAACCCCAACTTCATGTCCACACTGTGGAAAATTAAAACAAAGACCTGTGCATGTGTCAGAATGGTTAGTTTCTCACAAAGCATAAAAATCCTCCTGCTGAGCCCAGCAAACAGTCTGAACTACTAAATAAAAAGAGAAAAAGATAAAATAATTATTCCAGATCATAAGGAAACTTTTAGCAACTGATGACTAGCTAAATCTTAAGTCTTATGGCATACTCTTAAAACTCAGAGTCTATTACTCTCTATATATCCAGGAACACGGTTTTATTTCTTTCAATTCTAATGCTTTTAGCTCCTGCCACCTCTTGACATAAAGCATTAATCATGTTTTAAGGAAGTATTCACTTTATTGCAGTTTCTTCTGTGTCACTGAACTCCATCTACCCCTGTCTTAAATAAATGGATCAACAGAAGTGACAACGCAATGTCCAATCTATGATTACTTCCTATCACTTTCTCATACCCTCCTACTACTAACATAATTTTTAGACTAATTCTGCTAAAAAGATTTACTGTCACCTGTCTTAGACTACCTCTACATTTTACCCTCAAAAAAAATTATTAAGCCTGCACAACAATTAATACAGTTCAAGACATTCACGAGGTGGTATGATACAATTTCCACTCTTATTGTCTATGGGTTTTTCATTTAGCAGAGGTTTCAATGAGTATTTCATTTAAACTTACCTCTCCTCTTTTTCCAGAGTTGTTCTACCTTCCTCAAAATAATTTAAAAGTACTGTTACTTCTACAGGCCTTGCATCCTATTGCTAGCATTTTGTGTCTTGAAAACACTACATTCATTCTTGGAAATAATATAGAGAGTTTAACCCATTACCTACTTGTCAGACTTCAAGAACTATAGCAGACTAAGGACGCATTTTTTTTCTCCTTCAGAGAAAAAAAAATTCATTGCTATCATATTGCTGCTCCTTATCTCTGCAACTTACATAAGCATTTTTTTCATTGCTGATTATTACATTATTTAATCAAGGATTTCCATTAGGTTTTAGCCCCTTAGTATAAAGCTGGATCATTTTCACATCAGTTCAGTTTCCATTCTTGTTATTTGAAAAAAAAACAGGTGGTCTGGTCTTTCTGACTTGTTGCTTGTCCATTACACCATTCCAAAACCTCCTGTTCAGATATTTCAGGCACTCACAACATTTAAAGTGAGCAATTCTTCTAATGTCTTATTTTTCTTGACTTGCTGATAGCCCACTAGGCTTCCTCACACCCCAAATTCCCTTTGGCCTTCAGAAGTATTTAAATAAATCCATTAAATTTAGCTATTTGCTGCTTTTCTACCTCCCCTTATGTTTCCAATTTACGTTAAAACCCCTAGCCCTAATTCACATCATTTTTTTCTTCTTTTTTTTTTTTAAATCTGCCATATTTTATGCTTTTTCACATAGACTCGATTTCATTTTTTCTGCAGGACAGGTTTAGGTCCATTGGCCTCACACCCCTTGCCACATATTCCACCTGGCCACTTCTTTACTGTTGCCTTTAAAGGTACAGTTTCCTTTTGCATTCTTAAGGATTTGAGTTCAGCACCCCATTTGCACCTTCCCTGTCTTGCCAAACACTTCAGAAGAAAAATTCCACAATCTTGTGGAGAGACAAACAGAAAGATATCAAAGCAAGTCTGTCAGACACAGGACATTCTAAAACAAAACTTACCATTCTGTTCACTTTAGCTTATTCAATGGGGGGTGCTGGGAGGAAGAGTACTATAATGAAACACTGAAGTTCAAATAAGACTACCAAACAATCTGATTAAAGAAATATCTATGCTTTAAAGTATCTATAAAGAACCTTTCAGAAACAGCTACAATGTCTGACTGTAGCGCTTTTAGTTCTCACAGTGTCTTTGGTCCGTGCTGCCAGCACGGGCCATTGCTGCCTTTGCCTTTCTAAATGGACCAAACTGTGACTTCTCCAGGAATCAGCACTCAGCTGAATACAGAGGACCACATAAGCAAGCTACTTCTAAAAACTTCAACACAGAATTTAACATCAGAAAATTAAAAAAAAAAAAATCATCGAAGGATGGCACACTGACAGTA
>JAVSBS010014218.1:0-19362 GCA_033124195.1 Coracias cyanogaster
CGCAACTCCCTTGTTTTTACCCAAACTCGCACATTATCAAGAGGCCTGAGAAATAGTACATTCTGTAGTTTCCCACAAGGTCCCAAGGACCTTCCCACTTGTTGGTTAATAAATTCCTGACTAGAACCTTAGCCCAAGGCGCATCAGCGTCTCTCGGAGACTGTAAAGACAATAAATGGTTCCAAATTACTGGATATTTAGAATCTCTCAAAATCGTCAAATTATTTATGTTGGGTGTGGCTTCTGTTTGGCCTGCTTGCATCTTGCTGAGCTCTCTTAGTGGTGTCCTTCCATGTGAAGGGCCACTGAGGGATCCATCTCTGTCTGTTGTGTTGTGCAGGCAATGCAAACACTACAGCGGGCAGCAGAGAAGCTGGACCCATAAGAATTTGTGGCAGGACTGTCTGAAAGAGGATTTCCAAGGGGATATTGCTGAGTTCAGTATTGGCCTGTGTGATCAAGTAACAGGTGATGATGATGGCTGGCTCAGCACAAATCAAGATGAAAGGGCGTGGCCTGAAGCTGCACCAGGCAATGTTTAAGTTGGATATTAGGAAGCTCTTCCTCGTGGAAAGGATGATTAGACACTGGAATAGACTGCCCAGGGAGGTAGTAGAGTCGCCATCCCTGGAGGTGTTTAAGGAAAGATTGGATGTGGCACTCAGTGGCATGGTCTAGCTGATGTTGTGCTGTTTGGTCATAGGCTGGACTTGATGATTTTGGAGGTCTATTCCATCCTCAATAATTCTGTGAGTCTGTGATTCTATTGTGACTCATTCACAGGTCAACAACTCAGGCACCAGCACTTCAGTCTGCAACATGTCTTGTATGCCCAAACCTCCCTATTAAGCATCTCCAGGTACAAACCTAAATGTTGGGCCCTTGCTTCCCCAGGAAAGGTGCCAGCACCAAACACTTGTGTTCATTCTAACCTTCCCATGGAAGCCTTTTCATAGCAACAGTAAATCTGCAGCTCCCACCTTTGCTTTAGCCGCTAGCCTACGACATGTCATAGAAACACCCAATGTGCTCGACTCACTTTTGCAAGGTAAAAACATGAAACTTCAAACACCTCCTCCCCCAGGAAAGGTGTCAGCGCCAAACACCACTGTTTATTCAAACCTTCCCCTGGTAGCCTTTTCACAGCCACAAGAAATCTGCAGCTCCCTGTCGAGGTTTAAGTTCAATCAACCAGACCTACAACAGGTGCTCTCTGTTAACCCATCTTTCCTGCCCCCAAATAGACTAAGAGAAAGAGGATAAGGGAGAGAGACTTATGGCCCCCTTCCCCCCCCTCCTTCCCCCAAATGGGAGAGGAAGGGAATGAGAGAGAGCCTTCCAGATTAGAAAACTAAAAAAGCATTAATGAAGGTAATAATAATAAAATGGGATATATAAAAATATATACAAAACCAGTACTGAGCCCAACCTCCCTCTGATGGCAATTACATCACCACTGAGGCTGTGCAGGCACTGGCAAAGTCCCAGACCAGCCTCAGCAGCTGACAGGAGCTGGGTTCAGGAACACAAATCGGGATCAAAGGCCGAAGGGAAGGGTCCAAGAAGGCAGATGACCCCAAAGGGAAGCGAAGGCCAGTGGAAGGGCCGACGGGAAGGGAAAAGAGGGTCGAGACCTTCATGATCCCTCAGCTTTATAATGAATATGACATATATGGGATGGAATACTTTGTTAGTCAGTTTAGAGTCACCTGTCCTGGATGCTCCTCCCTGCAGGTGCGGCCTTTCACCTTCTGACTCCCAATGTGGTACACAAGGGTTATCAGTGACCTTGGTCTGCATACCAATCCTTGGTAGTAACTGTAAACATCAAGTGTTATCACTGCTAGAAGCAGACACTGTCTGCAAAAACATGCTGTTAGCTTCAGAAAGTGCAGTTAGTTAGAAAAGACTTAACTGAAAAGTAAAATCTCTGAACAGCATTGGTTTGGTTCTAACTCAAACCAGGACATCCAGAAGGAAAGCACCAGTCCAGTGCTTTGTGCACATCATTAGTTATTTTCCGTAAGTTACAGCATACATAGGCAGAGAGTGGCATCAACCAATCATCCTGTAAATTCAGACCTTGCAAGGACTGAGTATAGCTAAGAGAAATTAACTACTGCTATAACATTAAAGAATATTAAATCCCTTAGTAGATGCTGTTTTTGAAAAAATAGAAGTATCTTTTGGGGTTTAACTTAATCCCTTAGAGGGGAAATTAAGCTAAACAAACTGAAGTTGCTGTGCTTCCAAAAGACTGCTTCCATGTAAGACTTCAGTGTGCTTGATGTCTTTACTTACTTGATCTTGACTTCTGTAAATAGCTTTGCCTAGATACATCTGTTGTTCCCTGTGGATACCGAACTAGCACTGTATTGTATACAGTAGGTAAGTGTTTATCTAGACACAGTCTCAAACTCTGTGAATTCTCACTTAAAGTTTCTGTCATTTAGAAATAATGTGCCAATAAAGAAATCTAATCAGTATTTTTCTCCATTTTACTCAGAACATTATCTTCTTCTGACTGATTGATATCCATGTAGGTGCATGCCAATATCTCATCTTCTATGTTGTGTTTATAGTTATCTTGTACATCACATACTTATAATTTCGCTTCAGACTCAGGGTAAGCTGATGAACTGATGTGACAGATTAGTACGGGTAGGTTATAAAGAATTTTCATATAGTCCCTTAAAATGTGTGCTCCCTTTTCCCTACGTACAGGCATGCAGGAATGGGGCAAAATGACTGTCATTAAAATGACTTGTATGCCATGACTCAGAGACACTAGGCACTGCTACAAGAGCTGACTTAAAGACAACTAAAGAGCAGGCAGGAAGAGGTAAACCAACCCCATTCTCCTGTGTCTCATCTTTATCCGGCAGCTGATAATTAAAATAATTTTCTCTAATACCAAGGTAAGGCAAGGCCAGAGACTGTTTCCCAAGCAGGATGCCAAGGCAGCTCCCAGCCCAGATGGTGTTGCCCTGGCATGAGCTCTCTGTCCACACCCTACACTACATTTGTGGAGGATCTTCTCTTGTAGCTACCAGGCAGTAAACACAAGCCTCATTTGGCCTCTGAACCGAGAAGCTGGGCTGATAGCGCGCACCATCTGCTGAAAGTGCCTACTATGAGTCACCAATGGCACTTGGAGCCAGTCGCCTGTGTGCAGGATCCTGTCACGTACATGTGTGTCTATGTTTTTTAAGAGTGCTGCCAACAGTCTTTAAACATGGGCATTTTATGGAAAAGCCTTAGAAGTGGTGATGCTGTATCCTAATTTTGGAATCCATATTTCTGGTTTCAGGATCTGAAATAGTGTTATAACCTGATGTTGCTACAGCATGTCGGCTCTGAGTTGTACATGTGATAGCTATCCTCCTACAAAGGGAAGGCACCGTTCACATTTTCAAAGCATCGACTTTCAGGAGTCTAAAGTACATTGAAACTAAGTTGAGAGACCTTCTCTGCAAACAGGTGATGCCAGGTCCCTGGACTTGTTGCTGAGCTGCAAAAGGGCTGAGCCCAGGACAGCAGGAGAGCACAGCCCTGCCAGCTGGGCCCCTCACCTTTACTGAAGCAAGTGGATTAAAACATTTTCTCTCAATCCAGTTGTACAGGTCAAAGTGCCATTATGACTTTTCTTTTTACAAATGGAAACCCATCTGTTACAAGTCATTTTGTGCTGTAGAAGTCAGTGAGAGGGTGTGCATTTTTGTTTCTTGTTGCTCTTTCTTACGCACTCTTAGTTCTCACTGGGTCAAAACTCGTGCAAGCACCAATAATTTGTAAATAGATCTAAGTGATTACTAAGGAAGCAGTTTCAAATCTAGTGACCTCACAGCGGGTAGCTCTTTAGAAAGCTAATCGTTAACTGGCACTTTACAGAATGATGGTGTGGCTGTGAGCTAGCCTTTTGGGAGCTTTCTGCTGCAAGGAAAGAGGGACCCGTGTTACTAGAATCTGAACTAGACCAGCAATCTCCTTTCCTTTGGATTAATGAGTGTTAAAATAGGAATAGGTAGCTGCTGGAGGAAGGAAGTTATTAATTTTAGGGTCAGTGGCTGAGAGTAGTGTGAGTTTTAATGGCCAGTACCTCCTAATTGCAGAAAATTGCTTACTTGAAGATCTGATGTCGGGTGTTGTTTGAAAGCAGATGAATGTGCATCCCTTAATTTTCCTCCCCTGGGAAGGTCATAGTGTTTCTGAGGTGAATAACAAACACTGTCAGTGTATGGTCGGCAGAGCAGATGCTTGCTTGACTGAGACTGCAGAGAAGAGTGAACTGCCGCCATCACTGGCTGTCATGGCTGTTGTTTTGCTTTACTTAATCCCCCCTTTCCTTGTGAATGTTGGTTACTGTGTTTTTCATCTCTGTGTTTACTCAGCAGCTGGTGTCTCTCTGGGCAGGGACAAACTATCTTAAAGGATAGAAGTGGGAACAGATTTTACTTGCATTGCTAACATGTCTGCCTTCTCATTTTTTAGTATCTTTACCACACTACCTACTCAGGCAGGCGTCAGGGAAACTCAAACTGACAGGGGCAAAAAGGGTTGCATGCTGGCTGGCAAGAATCTATAGCAGTTTCTGGGACAAGATACCCCTAATTCAGGATTTTGCTATAATTGTCCAACCTAAGCATCAAGATGAAGATTAAGTCATAAATTGACCAGTATCATAATGATCTGTTTGTTTTAACTGACTCTGGAGTCATTCTAATTTTTTTTTTTTTTTTTTAGAATGTTATTACATTTTTAGCTCTCCAAATCAGTAGACTACTTATATCTGTATATTCTGTATCGCTCTTGGAAGCCACTGGTAAGGCTGAGAGGTTTCATGAAGCAAGGAGAACTTACTGAACCAAGGAAATGGACAATCATTTGCCATGGGCATTGGCAGAAAATTTGCCTTGCATCATGCTAACCACAGCATGAACAGTGGCTGTATGCCTTGGGGAGGCAAAAATGTTGAATTTATCTCTGCTGTAGCATTAGACTACCTCTAGGTATGGTGTGAGTGTGTGAGTGTTGTAGACCTGTGTCACAAGCGTTGTCACTGGGCTGGCCCTGTCTCATAGGAGATGATATTTAGCCTATTTTTTTCCAGACTTTACATTGGCCAGGTTCAGTTTTAGAGCAGAAAGGGGTAAATGTGCTGCTCACCCTGAGGGCTGCCATATGTTAGAAGAGCAGTCTTATTTCCTCTTCATGTTAACACTAGACCATTCCCCAGTAGCTGACAAAGGCCAGTGTGGAGGTTTGATTTGCTGAGATGGGCACTTACTGCCTGCTTTGGAGAGAGCAGAGAGGGGCTCTAATAGCTACGGGAAGCCAGCAGCTCTTCACAAAGTACCCTTGATGCTCTGGGCTGAACTACTGTTGGTAATGGTATTAATTTTAGCTCTTGGAGGAAGTTGTAATTTTCATATGGGATCAGAATATTTTTAGGAAAAAATGAAGTTTTGTTTTTTTTTCTTCCAGCTACCGTCTCACTGCTCCAGATACCGATGGAGAAAAGAGACAATGCCAGTCCTTCAGTGAGCATTTCCAAGAGCAGAGTAAAAGAAAAGAGAAGTGAAGATTATGTTTAGTCTTTTGGTGATCTTAGATCTCCCATATACGGTGATTCTTCCTGTAGGACAGTGTATGTTGTTACAGCACCTGCTATAAAGGAGCTTCAGTACATGTCAAAATCCACAGGAATTCAGCCTCAGCACTGCAGGGAGGCAATGACAGTAAACTTTTTGTCCAAAATTACATGTGCTTTAAAGGAAACATTGACCTGTAGAGTCCCTTCAGTTGTCCTGACTCTCAGTACAGAATCAGTCCCAGACTTTGTAGCTTTAAGTGCTTCTTTCTTCACAGGTTTTGTGAACTGTTGAAAATCAGTCTCCAAAAAGTATAGTGTACAATTTGCACCCTCCCCACCCTGTGCCACGTTACTGGCATGTTTTATCTACCTGAGACACTGTTGAGTAGTACTAAGCAATCACTCTTCCCAGAGCTATCCGGTGCTTATGCCATTTGGTTTCACTGCATCGCCTTTTATTTCCTTGCTCAGTTTATAACAATTCTCAGAAATTCATTTAGGAGTATTCTGGCAGCAGGATTTAGTAGACTGAAGAGTTCTCTTCAAAGAAGTCCAACACATGACTAGTGCATCAAGGACTTGATAAAAGCTATTTTCATTTAAACCCCTTAAATTTTATTAACTGGTTTGAGGTGACTGATGAACATGTGCAAAAAAAATCCCCCAAATGTTAGTATATAGAAATAAAGTCCTGTATCTGTAAGAATTGGTCCCTGAGACTGAGATTAGAATTCTATTTCTGTCTCCACCAGAATTACTGTGAACTTCAGTAGATCAAGGAGTTGAATTGATTTGATTAAATAGAATTTGTGTTTGAAAAAACCAGAAAGTTGTCATTTTTCTAGGCAAGAATTTAGATCTGTTTTTCTTATATTTTCCTTTTCCAGATATGTATGCATAAAAATTTGTTCATGTATTTATTATGGAATAAATTAATTTGGAGGTACTATCATGGGGTATGTATTTGATCTCATTAAGAAGATCAAAACACACTTCTAAGCCACAGACTTGGATTCTTAGTGTAAAAAAATGTTCCTCTTGGTTGCAAAGGCATGGTTTTGCAAACTTATGAAGCCCAAGATTCCACTTCTGGCACATATTAACTGCATTTTCTGAGAAAAAAATGAATTTGTCTAATTACTTGAAATTCCTTCCACAGCTAGAACTCTGTAAAAATCCTACTGACCGTTTTTTCAATATTATTCCCATATTTGTGTGCTTACTGCAGTTACATCTTTTACAGGAATACTATTGCAAGGCTTCTATTTAGAGAGCATTTTATTACTCTTAAGGTTTTAGTTCATTCATATAGCTTGATTGTTAGTTTTGTTATTAGCTTACTGGAGTCTCAGCTTAACTTTTTATCCATACATCTCGGAAAGACCTGAAAGGTTTAAGCTTTAAGCTGCGATCCGTTGGTGAGGGATGTCCTACAGACGGAAAGAAAGAAAACCTCAGATGAAGAGAGCTTAAAGTTACTAATATTTAGCAAGTAAGTAGGCATAAAAAAGGAGAATAAAATACAGAAAATGAGCCAAGGTTTCAGAAAAACCAAAGAAAATGTATTCTGTCTAAAATCTGTTATAACTTAGGATGTTGGTGGCTAAAATGCATGTGAATGCAAAGCAGAAACTGAGACTATCTTTTCTCTTGTACTCTAAGTCCCATATGCTTGATGGTCCTGAGAAATGCTGGTTCAAGAGTGATGGGTCATATGTCTTCCACCATACAGTCCACTGTAGCCTGGTGTGGAGGATCAGCCCTGGAGCTTCTCACGGAGATGAGCCAGATAAACGTCAGCACAGCCTGTCAAACATTACCTGTATGACTCCAGTAGCATTTTCCTGCAGAGAGATGCAGGAGACACCCATGTTGGGTAGCATGATAATCACCCTGCAGGTCAAGTGGCTGAAAGTGTTCTGTATCTGTATGAGATACACAGAGAAAGAGATGCTGGGGTGTACAGGCATTGGAGGTGGCTGTTGTCACTGCAGCAAGTGGAAAGAAGAAGTGGTATGTAGAAGAGAGGAAAAAATGGAATTTTAAGAAATTTTGAAAAAAAACCCAACTCCACAGGGATTCTCCTCACAGAGTGAAGCAACAAGACTGCCAAATAGTGTCAGACTTGTAGTATGTGGGATCAGGTTTGTGTTTCTCTGTAGCGCTGCAGTTGCTGGTTATGGCAGCTGCGAGCTGTCCCCAGATGCGCTGCCCTGAGTGCTTTGGGGTCCAACAGCAGCATGGCATGCATGAATGCTTCAGAGAATATCTTGAGGAGGACCTAATGATTTCCAGTGACCAGACTGATATCAGGTCTCTTTCCCTGAGAGCAGCCACCCTCTGACACGCAGGCTGCTATACTCTCTTAAGGAGAGCACCTCAAAGCAGAGACACTTTGTAGTTGCTTTCAAAAGCACTTTTCACACCTTGCAGAATACAGAGCAGGAGTTCCTGATTAAAACACAAAACTAGCAATGTATTCTGTGTATTTTCTTGCCTGTTGCTAGATCTTGAATAAGTTTTTTTCATATTTGAAAATTAAAATCCAAGAGCATTTAATGTCATGTGTCTAAAATGACTGTGCAATGCATCATGCAAGGACTGCCAGCTTCTGAAGAAGCAGTAGTTGTAATGCTGTTCCCTCCTTGCAGTAAATGGACATGAATATTCACACAACTGGGTATATTAAGCTAGGTAGATTATCGATACCTTTGCTGGTAATGAATAGAAATAATAAAGTGTTGCTAGTCAAAAGAAAAATAATAAGGCACTGAAGATCTTCTTCATAGTCCTCTAACCAAAAGTGACAGAGCTGAATTTGGTAGGGCACTAGCAGGTAAATTTCTCTGCAGGGCAGAGTGGCAATGAGAATTTAAGGGATATTTGAATTGCTTGTCTAATTTTGCATACAAGTATTGACATTGTGCAATACTGAACACATTCAGTGCATGTGCAGCAGGGCTTACTTCGCTGTCAGTGTGACCTGTGAAACTAATGGGGGGATTTTTTCGGTAAGGTCTGCTGGGTTTGATTTGAAAGGTATATATTTTATTTGCAAAGAGAAGAAGCAAATATTAAATCTTCATTGTATTCATTTACGGCTTGGTAAAGGTTTCGATTAGTTTTGGAGTGCTAGTGAGCACTTCTGATTTGTTCTCTTTTTAAATTAAGTATTATTATTATTATTACTAGATAAGCATACCTTTCCCCTCAGAAGTAGGAAAATGTCTTACCCTCAGAGCAGCGTTCATCTCGTCTGATGCAACCATGTGTGGACTAGGTGTTGAGTCTAAGCCCCATATTTCCAACTCTTTTCCTAGTCAATGAAGAAAGATAAGCAATTCTGGAGTAATCTGTCTCAGGGTGCCAGGGATTTCACACTGAAAATATCTTCATTTGGTGTAGAGAGTCAAAATAACGATGTTTGTCTAGGTACAAAACCATGGCTAAAAGGAGATGGGGATGAACACCCTTGTGAGTGATTGTCAATTCTTTGTGCTGTGTCAGAGGATTGGCAATGTATTTATGAAAAAGCAGTGTTTGCCTGGATGGAGTGTGATACTGTGGGATTCCTTTGGATTTTCAATCTCAATTTCCAATTTCAGGGAGGAGAACATTGCTATTATCAGGGAGAAATTAGAGGAAATCCTGTATCGTTTGTTGCCTTGTCAACATGCCATGGATTACAGTAAGTCTGCTGTTTTGTTTTTACTGGTCTTTGCTATTAGTCTTTTAAGCAGAATAAAGCTGTTTATAGTAAGTATATATAAGTGCTACTTATTTTCCTACTAGTTTGTCACCAATATTAAGAACTTAACAATCTTTAGAAAAAAAAGAGGTTTAATTTGAACATTATGAAAGCCTTGTTTGTTTGTTTTCTGAATTCACTGGCAAAGTAAACAAGTTTGGTTTTTTTTTTTTTTAAACTGAAGACATAGGACAGTGGCCAAGTATTGTTTTAAGATAATTTATTATAAAGATAGAAGAGCAAAGGTAGCTGATAACATCCTGTTCTACAAGACTAAAAAAGGCTGCCAGTATTGACATGAACCATTTGGAAAAAAGGTTCTGTGATTCTGTGAAACTGTGCTCTTTTCTTGTTGCTACAGTGATGTATTTTATCTTTTCTGCTCTTTACAAAAAAAAAGTGTCAATTTAGAGTTTCTCTTGCCCTATCCATTTTCTTCACAGAATTGGTGGCCTTAAGCTGTGTGCATGAAATAATACCTTTGATATAGTAAAATCTTGAAGGATGTAAAATTGTGCAGTAATATTTCTTTTTAAATTACATCATTTTAGTGATAATATAGTTAAAGCATCTGTCATCTGAAGGTTACTTGGAGCTGTGTGTTGATTGTACAGCTTTTGGACCTGTCTACTTTTGTCACTATTAAAAGATGCTAGTCAGGTTTTCAGAGCAATGAAGTAGCTTCGGTATCTGTTGAATCTGGGATTTACGTCATCTCAGTGCTTTTGATACTGAGATCAGCTTGAAAAGTCATGGCAGCAAGTGAGCCTGTGTGGAGATTACCTGAGATTGCCTTTTTCTGAGGAAGTGGGGCTTAGCTGATGGAAATCTTCTTCAGCTTATTGTCTACCTCCAGCTATTCTGTAGTTTTGGTATCAGTCGTATAAGTACAAGTATTTAAGTAGTGTCTTTCTTCTATATTTGTATATTTTTTGTTAGGAAGAGAGAGAATGCATGCAGAAGACTTGTCATCCTTGCACTTGGCTGATTTACAGCTATGTTTTTCTCTTTTATGACCAAGACTGAGCAGCTTAAGAAACCTAAGCCCAGTTTCAATATAGACAGTGAGCCTAAAAATAGTAGCATCCTAATGCATCCTGAACCACTGCATGGCTTCCATTAGCAGTGATGTATTAGGTCTTGGCCCTTGCTAACTCCTAGGAGAGAAAGCAGAAAGGAAGAAGAGCCTGCAAACATCCTTTCCTTCTTTCCTTTTGTCGGTTTGTTCTTAAGACTGACCCATCTGCTGCTCTGTATTCTTAAATTGCCTGATACTCAGATTGGTCCCTTCTAACACAGTTATTTGAAGAAAGGTGTATATTTTTTCCTGTATAATGCAGCTCTCCCTTGAGAGGTGTCATCTTTTTTTAATTATTTTTTTCCATTTTTCTGATACAATGAAGTTTCAGAGTTATCCTTCACACAAGATGCAATATGAAGTTTACTGAAGCAGGCTGGTAATTCCAGCATACAGTGTGAGAAAGTGATGTTTTCCTGAGCTGTATTAAACTCCCATGCTCTGACACTGCATTTCCATCATTACAGCTAGCTCCTCCACAGTCAATTTAAAATACTAAGTAATTGCTAGAAACTCACACTGGTAATCAGAGCTCCTTAGCTCCAACCACAGTTTGGAGTGTCTTGCTGGAATAAGGGAAGCTGGGGAGAGTTATTTTCTAATAAGGTCTGCAGGGCAGGAGCTTTGCTTTCATGAATTTTGGGAAGTTCATAAGACAGAACAGATGCCTTTAATAGAATAATAAGCTTTGTATTCCCAAAGTTCATGCTAACCTCCTCTTTATTAGTACCCCTGCATTTTGGCCAGCAACAGCAGAATCTTTTGTACGTCTGAGAAAATGTTGTGGTTTTTTAATCATAAATTATGAGTTCTTCTGTTGATAATGCTTATGTTGTGGTCTTTCTTTTATTACTTAAATTAATCGTATGACTGAATATATGGCTGACAAAATACTTAAAATGATGAATTTCTTCTTCACAACTTTGCTAATGATAAATGTATCTCTGCAACCTTAACTCCAAGCGAGCCTTTTTTTTTTTTTTTCCCCCTGTGAGATATGCAGTAACCACAGTTTCTTATAAATTAATACAAAAAACTTTGAAAGCAAAACACACTGGTTGCTGGGATATAAATAAGCTATAGTCAGGCACGACTTGCAGTCCTGGGTTTCCGGGCGGGTTGCACAGACCCCAGGTTGGTCTGTGATGTTGCTGCCCACTGGTGGTGAAGATAAAAACTGCTGTTCTTACTGCAAATCAGACTTTGATGACTGCAAATTTATTTCTTTGAAGATTATACGTGATCAAAGCCCAGGTTTTTGAAGTAGTCCATGTTTTGTGATTGCTTTCTCTCTAACACATCCGAGAGCATGTGGTTTGTTCACAGAGCACTGAACTATTGAAGTCAGTTTGAAAATAGCCATGAATGCTTTGAGTGGGTAAGTCAGATCTGTAGGTCAGATGTGACTATTACTCTTGTCACTGTGGAATGACTTGATCAGAGGTCAGTGCTGGTAGTTGCAACAGTTGCATGAGAAACTGTTTGCAGCTAGCACTTTGTCTTGTAGACTGTGCTTACGTAAAATTGCAATTAGGAGGAAGGAAGTTTTGCCTTATTATGAGCTGCAGGATGTTCCCAGATCTCATGTTATTCCCAGGGAAGGAAGCTTCAGCAGGTGCTAGAATATTTATCTTAACCTGTGTAGATTGTATTTGTTTCTAAAGGATAGGCACAGGTAATTTGAAAGGTGAAACAGCTTTAAATTGTAGATATACTCAAGGTCATATGTGATGTATGTTATACTGTCAGTAACCCAAGCTACTTCTGTGATTGCTACATGGTTAACTCCGTAAGTGAATGATATTAAGAGCGGTATGCTCATCAATAGCTATAATGGCTTACAAGCTTAGTATATTTCTTAATAGTCAGGAAAAGAATGACAGTATTTTGCTGACTGCATCTGGTCCTGTGAAGAACCAAAATCAGTTTTGCTGATTAAAAAACCAAAAAGCTGCATGAGGAAGAAGAAAAATGTCAGGTTTTGTTGTTTATAATTTGAGTGGGGTTTTTTTTTGATGCCTAAAAGTTTGCTAAAGAGTAATCAAAATAAGTAAATAATCTTGCTTTCATGCTGCTGTTGTGCACTATGTGCCAAGTTTGAACTTACAGCTTATATACATGGCCAAGCATAAAGCCCTTAGTAGTAGTACTTTGACAGAGACATGCTGATACAGCCTAATCTCAACCATGCATGTATGCCACTGCAATAAAGGCAAAAAAAAAAAAAAAGCTGACTTGGTAGTCCGGATGGTAGTGATGTAAGAAACACTCTCTGGTTTTATGGTCTTACAGAGTAATGTCTGTATCAATACTTTCTTCTAAGCTGCAATTCAACCACACTTTTGCATTCTACATTATGTTAAAGATTAAACCTCAGTGCACTCCTTACCTAAGTAAACTTAATAACTCTTAATAGAAAAAATCCTTTCAGGAGTGGACCTCACCTCTTCTGTCCATTTGAGTGGTTATGCAAAAGCTTCTGGTGTCACTGTCACAGACTGTCTTCATCCATTAGTGAGCCTCGACGTTTCAGTTTGCTCTTCATTGGGAGTTGAACTGTGTGTTAGAATTTAATATGGAAAATTTGTGATTGTGTGTGGGCAAACAAAGTGACAGTTTTTCTGAGATACATGGCAGTGTGCTTATCATGAACGACCTTCACATTTCTGTGGTTGAGAAGATTTTATGCCATTAATAAAGAGACCATGAGTACTTTGCTAGAACCATGGGTGTGGCAGAATGCTTGATTCTGTCTATCTCTTTTCACCACAACACATTGGAAGCCTGTCTGATGGGGTTTCCCATTTCCTTATAATGAACATCATATAATGCCCATATCTATATGATAGGGTATATAGCCATTAGTGTTTCCTAGAGATACAAACTCACTCATTTTAGTAAGAAAAGACCATCTGTCATAATTATTATTGCTGAAATGTCCAAAAGAACCCTCCGTGCCTAAAAGAACCTATCATGCCCTTTGTATTTGGTACTATATGACATTATTAAGGAAAGAGTTAATCAAAACCACTAAAACCTAAGGATCAATTAAATTAAATAATATTTTTATTTAGGGGAAAGCTGTGTGCATATTCCAAATACATGTGTTCCTAAAGACAGGTCCCTTATTTATCTGTTGCAGGTAGATTTCTCTTGCATGGGAGTGGGGGGTCTGAACAGGATTTACAGGTGGCTAAATTAGCCAATTTTTGTGGTGTTTATATGTGTTGTAGAGAAGCTTCAGAGAAGAAAGAAGAGTCTGTATCACCATGGGAGAGAGTTTCTTCCTTTCTGAAGTGAAGAAACAAAAGATTGACACAGAATTACATTCAGTTCCTGAAACCATTTCTAATTACTTCCTTTTCTAAATATTTATTCTTTAAAATACGAACTTCTTAAACATACTTCCTTGTTGCACCAGTATTTTTTTTATTAAATCAGTATTTACATTTTGTGCTCTTGACAGTGGGATGTTCTATGATGGAAGTCATACTTACCTTATTGAGCCAGATGAAAACTACACTTCAGATGTAAGTAGAACTTATGGTAGTCCTGCTGTGTTGTTTGTTGAATACAGACATTCATGAGTACAGGGTAGGCAGAAGGGTCTGGGACCAAAGGGTCATACCCTCGTTCCCAACTAATTTACCTCATCTGTGAGTCCCCATTATCACAGACAAAAGTAGACCTCCAGACTTAGGCAGCAGTATATGTTACTCTGTAACACCTGCATGTAGAGCAGTGCAGCACCAGAGGGTAATGAGGGTCCCTTGGAGGCAGCGGGAGAAGCCTGTGAGTGTCCTGTCCCTTTCTCTGACACTTCCTGCTCTGGATTTGTTACATCCCTGTCCTCCTGGTTCAGCAGCTCCTGTGATTCTCATTGATGTTCTCAGAGCAGCCATCTTAAGCTTAGCTCTAAGTGTGCTCAGCCACTCCATTTAATGTACTCAGATACTTCGAATAGAAGATCATTAACTCTGCTGTTAGAGATCACAGTTGGAAAAAGGAGGAGAGTGTAGAGTAATGATGCCTTGCAACTTGCATGTTCACTTGTGTGGGTGTTGGATAGCAAGGACCTTTAGAACTATTTAATGCTTATGAGATGGATTAGTTTATCCAGGTTTAATACATGCAGTTATTTACTATTTCAGGATAACTTCCATTTCCACTCTGTTTACAAATCCAAGTTGTTTGAGTTTCCTTTGGATGACCTGCCATCTGGTATGATTTTTTAATATTCATTATTTATTGACTTGTTTTAGTCTAAGGCCAAGTTTGTTAATCATATGTGATCGATAACCTTCTGATAGTATATTTTTTATTTATATATCTCTTATTTTTCCCAATTAAATAAAAAAGCACTGGAAAAAAAAGAATCTGAAACACTGAAGGCACTGGAAAAAAACCTGAAGCACTGGAAAAGCTCTGAATTCAATGAACGAAACCTCTGTTAGACCTTCATATTGTGATATGTGTTTCTCTTAGGTCATGTAGTCTATGGATTGTGTTATGTGCTAGTAGTTCTAGAAAGGAAAGGACTGAGGTAACCTAAAGTTAATGAAAATGAACCCTACATTGCCAGTGGTTGATAACTCTTCATGGATTTTTCCTGTTTTGAGGTACAGAGGGAGTACCATGGTGTGAGCATAAGCCCAGGAGACAAGAACTTGCCAAATATCGCTACTGTTTGGTGACTTTCTCATCTCCAGTCTGTTCAGCATCTCTTTCACAGTGCTGGCTGTCGTGCAAGCCATGCATTTCAGTACAAATGAATTTGGAGGCAGAAGTGGTTTCAAGTGCTTGTAGTGATGAATCCCTGCAAACAATTTATATTGTGTCTGGAAGGAGAAGGGGTTTTTAAAAAAATGAGTTTTCATCTGAGAAGCTGGGTAGTTAATTGAAGCTAGAATTGCAGTATTTATGGCATATCCCCATTCTGTCAAGGATTTAGCAATTTTACAGAAGCATTTTTCTATTCTACAAAATATATCCTAGATAAGTAAAACCATCCTTCATAGACACTCATTTTGGTAGAAACCTCCTCTAGACTAATTTCTTCAGTAGAGTTACAGATGTCCAGTCATCTTGTTAGAAACTGTTTGTCCTCTGGTAACAATTGGATGTGGCATCTTACGGCACTGGGTACTGCACATAGATGGATCCTTCCCTGAAGCACAGCGTGTGCAGGTTTGCCAGTTGTTAAGCAAAGTAGGATCATTCAGAGAGCTGATCAGAAAAAAACCAAGGGAAATTGCTACGATTGAGTCACCTTGATTTCAGTTATGAAGAAGGAATATTTCTGAGTTGAAACAAAACAGTATCCCAGCTTGGTGCTTCATGTCCTCCACTGATGATTGCCCAGGCAAGGTGGAGGAAGTCTTAGGATGGAGGGGTAGCACAAAAGGCTCATACAGTGCAAGACATCGACATCTGTATCATGAAGCTTCCTATGTATGTGCCTCTTAGACACGTACCGTGGTTACTCCTTGTATTTGTGGAGATGGTAGTGTAATGAGAACCATTTATTGAACATGACAAAGAATACTTTCTTGAGGATATGTCATTTGAACCGTTGAAAATAATGCAACGTTCGTGTCAGGTTATTAAAGCAGGAGACTGCTAGAGCTGGTGCTTAGTAGATGTCTATCAGCTGTCTTACAAGATTTCCTAACAGAGAAATTTTGTGTTTTCAAGATTTTGGAATAAAAGTTTTTTTTTTTTTTTTGCCAGTTTCACCTCCACCAAAGTTTCTTGATTTTCAAAAAACCCTGTCAAAATAGGGTTTCAGGTTTTTTCACAAAAATCCAACGGATATACTTGTAAAGTTTTGATTTTCCTGTAAATAACAAGTAAATAGTTGCTGGCTTTGCTGTACAAAGCCTGGCATATGATGTAATGGAAGATGTTGCCATTGGATTGAATTAGAATCACAAGACTAGAAAAGGTTGAAAAGAAGATTTAATTGTGGAGTGCCTGTGGTCTTAATTATACAAGTATTTATAATGTGGATAAGAGGTGTAAGGTGCTAATATTCTATCGCTTTATTTAGGATCCCATAGATGGAGAAATAAACTTTAACTCACAGTCTTCTCTCCCACATGCCCATACCTGTTCACGTAAAACTGTTTGGAAAGATGTTTCTGAGGTTTCTAGTGAAAGTTTCAGTAGGTGTAATAGATTATATCCTCATTAGGAATCTCACCATTTTTCTTTGCATGTAATTATTCAATTTATCCTTGTTTTTAAGTCATCCTCCATGCATAGCCATAGCTCCAGAGGATGGGAGCAGTCTGCACCACCTTCTACTGCTCCACTTTTTTCCCTGTGCCTGCAGGAGCTCTATCATTCATCCTCCAACCTGCTCCACACCCTGCCCCACCTTCTCCTTTGCTCCTTCCACATGCTGCCCCACCAATGTCTCTGCTTGGCTCTACCTCTTCCCTGCCAGCCTGGGGAGTGTTGACTGTCATCTTGACTTTTTTTGTTCCTTTAAACAATATTTGGAATTCATTTACAATAGTATTGTGGTTTGTTATTTTTTTGAAGTACTGCACAAGAATAATTATTAGTAGTAGCAAGAATTGTGCTAGGTTATGTCATCAGTATTTCTTGTATTCCTTATTACTCTAATAATTTATTGAGTTGCTCAGCCTAAGGAGATCTTCCTTGATGTCAAGATTTTATTCTTATCTTCAAAAGAGTCTGTGTATAAGCTACGAATTCCACCCGGCACTGCATTAGGAATGGACTGGATGTATCATCAGCTTCAATATTAATGTTAGAAAGGGAAAAAAAAAATCAAGTTACAGGCATTATTCAATATCAGTGATAGTAAAAGTACACACTATTATACCACAGTTCAATAGCAGTGTACTTTTCACATTCTTCTTCTCCTTCCTCCTTAAAGAAAGCTGTTGCAGAAAAAAAAATAATTGCACTGTACTTTGCAATGGTCTGAGGAGGTAATGAGACTTTAAATAAGGAAAGCTTGGATGGATGACTTGGCATGCTTAGAGCACTGGACTCATAATTTTGTAGACTGTATTTTTTCTCACAGTCTGTATTGAGACACACAGTACCCTGGCGTGGTCTTAGATGACACTGTGTTATTGAAAGTGTCGTTTTTCAAATAATGCATAACAGATGTCCTTTCCTTTTGAGGTCACTTGAAAGATGTGTACATTTAGCACTTAGGGACATAGTTTGGTGGGATATGGCAGTGATAGGTTTATGGTTGGACTTGATCTTAAAGGCCTTTTCCAAGCTAAGTGATTCTATGAGTCATATATTCCCATCAAAATTTCCGCTAGGCTTTCTCAGCTACCTACATTTCCTGTGATTTTGCTGGTCATGGTCTTTTGCCTGAGGGTCCCTGGCTGGAAATGCACCATGCGTGAATTCATCCAGCTTGTGAATTATAGCACAGCGTTAATGTGCATTAATGTGTTAACATTAATGGCTGCATCACTCCCCTCTAGAGACGAGGGACTTATGATGATGAGTAAAATGATCACATTTGATGGTAAAGTTATCTGAGACCCTGTATATGTATTGTAAATTATTATTTTATTGATTTAAAAGTTGTATTTTTACCGGTTTCATTAACCATGATATAAAACCTAAAAAGGACATGTTGAGAGCTCCTTGTGTGGCAGTAGAACATAGACTGAATTAATCAACACATGTAAAGCACAATCACAAACAAATTCATTAAAAAATATTCAAGATTTAGTTTCTTATTGTTGTGAGCTCTCAGATCTTTAAGCAATAAATAGAGACCCTTGGATGTGATTTAATTTATTTTAGGTCCTTTTTGTAAAGAAAATCCTCAAGTGCCCTGGTGTAACCATGAAAACATTTTTAAGCAAAGGGTCTGTGGTTGTCCAGGCCCCTCCATAAAATGATCTTTGCAGTCTTCACATACAAAGATGACGGTAGAATTCCCAGGATTTAGCCAGGACAAAACCCGTTAGTTGTGCTTTGCTTTCCTAGTTTGTCTTATCCGTAACTAGCTGATCCTGTTTAAGAATAGCACTTAGACCTTGTAATGTTTTGTCAGATGGACAATTCAGCTTTGTGCTGATTTGTGCCAAATTCCTATCAGCATTGTTTTGAATCCTGTTGTTTGAACCTCATGCAGAAATTGCACAGTTAATGTGCAGCAGGTGGGAGGTGGAGCTGTGAGAAACTTTCTTCTCATCAGCAAAACTGAACTGCTCAGGATTTTGTAACACAACCAAAAGTTGTGTACAAAGGTATATGAGTTGGAAGTTCCTTAATTTACACAGCTCCTATAGTACTGTCTGCTTCTCCACAGGACTGGAAAAATCACTCTGGAATACTGAAAGCAGTTTTCAGTTCCTGGGAACTGAAAGGATGTCCAAAGCTGCAGAAAGAACAAAGGAGGGAAATTAGGCATGGGAAAAAGACATATTACAAAATAAGCAACTGCAAACATTTAATTTACATGTCTCAAAAAAAGATCTTCTTGGGTTTATGTGAATAGTAAACATGTTTATACAACATAAGGAAAGAGAGTTCTGTTGTGGAGGGAAAAGTGAGGCACGGATTCTGAATCTAAAATTAAAGATGAGAAAATACTACTTGGACATTTAAAGGGGTGAGAGAAAATGTCTCCTGCTTAGTTTGTAATCTGTCCCTTTCTGTGAGTGGCTAATAATAGATTTGGTGAAAGATATTTGGCAAAAGAATAAAGTACTTGGTGCTTATGATTAGAGGTTTAAGAAATTAAAGACACAGTGGGATTAGCAGGCAGGAATATTGTATCGATAGTGAGCATTGCCAAAATCCCATAAGGTTTCTCCCAACTATAACATACTTTACTTTGTGAATATAATAATCTTAAAGCATTAATTCTGCCTTCCATGCTCTTCTTATTAATTTAGGTAGCTATTGCAAGAGCTTTGTGAATGTCTGCTGAAT
>JAVSBS010014218.1:19462-77525 GCA_033124195.1 Coracias cyanogaster
GAATTCACAAAAATGTGATTCACTCCATGGAAGCACTGTGCTAATAATATTACAAGCCCCGTGTTGGTGCAGTTTTGGCATAGAACATCTGCTGTGCTTTCTGAAGCATGACACCCACAGATCATCTGTTTCAGCAGACCCAGATTATCACTAGTAGGGTTTTTAATAAGAACCCTGTCACTGAGAAGCATCTGTAATGTTGCCTCCTTTTTAGCTGGAAACTTGAAAAAATGAGTTCTTACCACATCTGATGTGCGAAAGCAAGCCATACTACTGTCATGTGGCATCATGGTCACTAATTGTTGGGCTATATTCTTGTAAACATTCAATGTATTTACCTGTGTTTTCTGCTTAGAGTTGTGGCAAATGAATACCACGTCACAGAAATTTGTTGTAAAGCCAAGACACAAAAGAAGCAAAAGGCAGGTATGTGCTAATATGCTTCTTTGTAAGTAATATGCCATCAAGTTTGTTTTGTATCTGCTGAATTAATTTGTCCAGATGGAGTCCTGCTGCTGCTGCTGGTTTGGCATGAGGTCTCTGTATCAATACAACTGTTACAAAAAGAGGTATCTAATGTTGACAAAACATTGTTGGGTTCTCTTGGACATTGCCTACCCGAATAAAATTGCTAGACACTTCTAAATTGCAAATGAAAAAGTAGCTAAAATATTTTCTCTCATTTTTGAGTTTAGATTTTTATCAGAAACTCCCAATTAATGAAACATTTACGAATTTTTTTTTATGTTGCAATGGTGACAAGTAGTTGCTTTATCTCACTTGACTTTGACTTAAAATAAATATTCTAAACGGAGAGTTCATTCCCTGTTTATTAAAGTGAGGGAGTCACTAAGTAAAAATGTTTGTCTGTACTCTGGAGCCAGCAGCAATTCTTTGCATTTTAGGAATGGAGCTCAAATGATGGCACAAGTCAAAACAGAGCTGAATCAGGGGGTCTGAACAGTGCAGGGAAAAATATATACTGAGAGCAGTGGAAGGAGAAGATGCCTTTAACATCTTCAACTAATGCAAGCTTCTCAGATGCAAAACAGAAGCGAGAAAGACATTGGATGAATTCCAGAAGTCATTCTTGAGGGTCATAACTTTGTATCAGGTGGTTTGCTACTTTCTATAAACTAGCCATCAGTCTGTATTTTTAAATAATAATGATCTAATAACTCTCCTGGAAAACCCAGGAAAACAAGGACGCCATGAAGAATCACAGTTGTAAATCCTTCTAAATGCAAAGTAAGTGTAACACAGAGGTGAGTACTGTGTTCACTGTGTGAACTAAGCAGTATGCAAATAAATAATAGAATTGCTGCAGAGATTTTTCATGAAGAATAAAGGAGAGTTACCTTTCTCTGTGCAAAAAAAAAAAAGTTTACAGCTGGCACAAGCCATTTTTAGAGACATAGGCCCCACTGAGGATTCTTTTTCTTAAAACAACGAAACTTGGTATTAGGTGGGTTGAAAGGCTTGATTTCGCTGTTTAAGGTCATATAAATGTCCTGGTGGAGTTGAAGGAATTTTTGAAAATGATGCAACTAAGCACCAGAAGCTTCATCAATATCAGAGACCAGAACTAAGACAATACAAAAAGCATATGCATGAGAAATTTGATTTCTGAAGCCACTTCTAGTTACCAGTTACACTCTCTCTGTACTTTATAAGACTCTCTTACAATTGTACTCTCTGTAGGTTCGTCGGATTCCACGTAAAGTTGAAGAGGAAACAAAATACATTGAGTTAATGATTGTAAATGATCATCTAATGGTAAGACTGACACACTTCAACATCTTACAATTATTATTAACTTCAAATTGTCTTAATTGGTCCATAATGGAAAACAATAAAGAACAATATATGGCCAGAATAAATTCAGCATGCCCTTAAAAGAAGAGATTATGGTCTCATTGACCATTGATGATGTTGCTTCTGAATTTTGGTGATGTAATTTCATCAAGAATGCAACCAGGCCTCAGTATCAGAAAAAAGGATCATAGATTAAACTTTGTGTCATAAAGTAACTAACGTCAGCATGACTTAAGCTAATGATTTTCTTTCTGGCTTTCTCGAGTACTTCTCTTAGTTATAGCCACTCAGCAGTGAATAATGCAGTTATTGCAATTGTGCAGCAGCCGTTGACGATGAGGAGATAAATAACGAGTAGATTTTTTTGATACACCGAGTCAGTATAGTGGAAATTATTTTGTTAGGCTTGTATACTTTCTCTGGGAGAACATAAACAGGCTTTTTAAGGCGGTGGAAAGAGACATAGTGTATTGAAGAAGAAAACCCAGGCTCATTCAGGTAGGAAAAGGCACAGATTTATGTCAGTGAAGAAGATTGATATTCCTTTCGTTAATTATTAAAGGAAATGGTGACTTCATCACTTGCAGTCTTCAAATCCAGGGTCTTTCTGGAAAATCTGGTGGTGTCAAACACAAACAATAGGATTTGATCTTGAAGTAACTGGATAAAGTTTAGAGACTGGTGGTGCCCTTCCAGCTGATGACAGTAGTTGATATTATGGTCCTTTATGGCTTTAAAATTGAAATATATTTACACTTATATACATTTTGTCTATCTTTTTTGTAATATGCAGCTTCTCTTAAGCTATACCCAAGTTTGCAAAAATAGACATCAGAGTGTACAAGGAATGTGCCACTGTCCTTGGAGGATGTACTCCTCCATAAGCTCAGTTTGGTGAGCA
Source organism: Coracias cyanogaster (assembly GCA_033124195.1). Classification (NCBI taxonomy): domain Eukaryota; kingdom Metazoa; phylum Chordata; class Aves; order Coraciiformes; family Coraciidae; genus Coracias; species Coracias cyanogaster. The sequence continues at coordinate 22,179 of JAVSBS010014218.1, forward strand.
TAACAATAAATTGTTTAATTAAAATGGGCAATACTAAATGCAGAATTCTCTAAATTGTTGTCATTGAATTTGATCCTGAAGACCTGAACACCTGATCCTGAAGACAGGTTTCTCCTTGGGACCTTATTTGTCTGGGCTAATCCCCCTCAAGGATGATGTTTCCTAATTCTGGTTAATTCTAGCTACTGTGAGAGTCAGTCCACTTAGGAGTTTATTCTCTGAAGCAAATACAAATGAACATCTGTGGTCATAGAAGATGAATAATTCCCTCCTGGGAGAAGGAAGTGTCACATGCTCCCAGCTCCTTCCTTTCCCTATGGCCTGGGCTAGCGTCCGCATATGTTCCTGGATGACTCTCTGCGCATGCAGTTGATGTGGCACTCTGGGCGCACTCAGTGTAGAGCCAACACCCCACAGAGTCAGAGCTGTTTTCACTGTTCACCTCTCCAGGTGCTCCCAGAGGAAGAAATGAAACTCATGCTTCTTCCTCTGGTCCATGGAGCTGGCTGCATCCTACTGGTCTCCCGGGCCACTTGCAACTGGGAGGGGTGTGGTGCCCTTCTGTCTGCTCTCTCCACTGCTTCTTCAACCATGGCTTCCATCGGGGGATAGAGCTTTTAAAACCCAAACATTGAAATGAGCTTGTAAATTAGCATAGTGAAAACATTTCCATAGGCCTCTGCTGTCTTTCAGCATTGTAAAGCTTGAGGTTTAGTTGCAAACATAGACCTGAGTAGTATACTTACTTCCCTCTATTGCTGTGCTTAATTTTCCACTTATTTTGTAGCTTTTACGTTTCATTTTCTGCCATTTTTAGCTTCAAAGTCCTGTTTTTTCAGTAAGCGTAACCTCCTACGTTTTGGTGGTTTTTTCCCCTATTCCTGCTCGAAAGCATGCCTTTCCTATCCCCTAGTTGCTGGGCACTTCTTGTCCACAAAAATGTCCTAACTTCCAGAAAATATGGACAATTTCCAGCCCAAAATCAAGATGATTTTCGATGAAACATTTCTGAAAATCTTGTCCCTTTTGTCCTAAATTCTTCTAAGATACCTGTGACTTTCATAACGGTGTCTTTTTCTGCACACAGGAGTATCCGGACAGCTATCTTCAGTGTCATTTTTTAGCACTGCATTACAGATTTCAGTAAAGGTGCCACCGCAGGATGATTGCTTAAGTGATTTGAACCAGTTAATTGTGGTATTATGGAAGTGTGAAATTGTACGTAAAGAAATCCAGAAAACAGCCTAAGAGACAGAACTGAAAAAAATTAGGAAGTCTGAGAAATGAAAACACAGATGCGAGCACTCTTAGGGTAACAGCTATAAAGGAGTCTATGGAAGTTGCGTTGCAGATTTACGTGTTGCCATTTGGAATTAACTTTAAAATTGCCAACAATAAGATAATTAAGAGGGTAACAATATGATCCTGTTCCCATAGCATTTTTCAGGGAAGAACTTAGAGTACTTTCAAAATACGAGTTTATAGATTCTGACAACAGCTGTTGTAAAGTTTATCTGCAATGTGCATTTCTGAGCAATTTTGTACTACTGCATATTAACATTACATTCAGCACAGGAGTCCAAACTTTGCACAAGGCTTTTACTGATGAAGTAGTTGCTTTTTTGCTTTGTGCTTTTTTGGAAATGGAGCTTATTTTTCTTAAGTCAGTGTATATAACTTGTTTGTGTTGTTTCACAGTGTAAAAAGCACCGCTTGTCAGTTGGCCATACAAACAGCTATGCTAAATCGGTTGTGAACATGGCAGATTTAGTAAGTATCACTCAGCTAAATGTTCTTTTATATGTGAGATGGGTCATACAATTCTCCCGCCAACTCCAGAAAAAGTTGTCAGTTCGTGCTATACCTAATAATAACACATGTGAAGATCACAAATTTTCATCTAGAACCAGAGTCAGCAACCTATAAAGCCTTTGTCTAACGTTAAGTGTTAGAGACTTTTTGTGGCTTCAAACATTTAAGTATCCTTCTGGATCAATCCCTTGAGTCTGAGTTTTAAAGACCACCTTAGATACGACAGTTTGTAACACGAGATCCCTATGTTGACAACTTGAAAACCAAAAGACAGTCTGAAATTAGAATGCAGTAACACTTGTCTGGAAAAAGTGCATTTGAGTAAATGAGTTAAATTAGGGACATACAGGTGAATTATATTTGTGACACTAAATTGAATGAGCTGCTGGCTCTACGCCTCACCCTGGAGAAGTATTACTAGAAAAACAAAAATGCAGTTCCCGCTCTTGAAAGTATTTGGTGTGGAACATTAACCCCCAGCATTGAAAGGATGGCCTTTTTCTTGTGATTCAGCCTGCATGAGGTTAAATACTCCTGTAGAGGAGTGTAGAGTGAAAACTGTGGGTTTATAGATCACTGTTTGGTATAAGAGAGCCCTAGTGTGTCACTGGAGTGAGCTGGATGTTATAAAAAACCCATTAATCCCAAATCTCTGAACTATTTGGAATGGTTCTGTAGTAATTTTTCAAAAATACAACATCCCTTCTGTGCACCTCTGCCTGTGTAGGACCTACAAGGGATCTTTTTGCAGGCTGAGAGAGCAGATTGAAGAATTTGGCCTAAAATTTAGATTTTACTTTGTTTTCTTGCTTTTTTGTTGATTTTCAGGGAGATAAAATCACCTGGGAGAACCAAGAGTGTACTAGAACAAGCTAAATATTTAGTTATGTAAAAATGCAAGATGTTACAAAAAGGGGTAAACCTCACCTTTATCCTATTTGACATGATATATTTGTTCATTCTGTTAATGTACTAGATATATAAAGAACAACTAAACACCAGGATAGTATTGGTTGCCATGGAAACCTGGGCTACTGATAACAAGTTCACCATATCTGAAAACCCCTTGGTGACACTACGTGAGTTTATGAAATATAGGAGGGATTTTATCAGAGAGAAAAGTGACGCAGTTCACCTTTTTTCGTACGTAACCTCGTATGATGTTTTTATTACTGGGGTTTTTTTCCTTCCCGGGGGGTTGCTTATCACAAGTGGCGATGCATCTCCTTTCTGTTGTGTGTGCAATCCACAATAATTCAGAAAATAATGTTTCTGATGGGGAGGTGGGAAAAAGTTAATGCACAAACTGCCTGCCATTGCAACTAGAGGTTTGACTTTCATTTTAGTTTTAACGTACTAAGCCTGAGCTGCATGTGCTGTAATCCTTCATTATTCTGTGCAATTACCTACTCTGCAAGCACAGCTACTTGGAAGGCAATGCATGGTTCCACCTCAGAGGTTGACTTCTTCAGCAGTAGAGCACAGACAGCTTAAAAGCAGAACATTGGTTTGAAAACCAATGAAGTTTCCTTCTTAAAAGCACTATGGCCTGCTTTACTTTGTTGAATGACCTGTATGCTGCAGGACTACAGAAGTGTTTCAGGTCCCTGAAATGGTTTGTTCTCCAGAGCAACGTGTACTGTAAGAAGAATAAGCTAGGAGGACTGTTGTTTTCTCTAAATGCCTGAAATGTTTTGGAAATAAGATTGGTATAATTGAATATATCTACAAAAATAGAGGAGAGGTTCCTGGCTGAGTTTTTTTATCCATATGAGATGGGCCAGATGAATTGCTGTGTTGGAGTCCTTATCCCTCTCTGCTGACTGTTGTAGGAGCCTATATGAATAAACTTAACCTGAACATCCCACTTCCACATGATGCTAGTAGGGTGCCAGCATACCCAACCCCCGTATCCACCCTCTCTGAATTTTAGTACATGCTTAATTACTGTCATTGGCTTCTCGCATGAAGAGAGGTAGTAAGATCTGCAAGTGGTGCTTGCAAATTTTGGTTTCTCTGTGTTTCAGTTCTTCATCTGTAAAATGGGAATCAGTTTTTCTCACATCCTTCACGTGTCTTCTCTGGTGATATTCTAAAGTCTTTGGGGGAAGTCTTGTTCTTGTGAATGTTTGTGGATTGGCTAGCACAAAGAGGGCCCTTTTTGACCTGTGACTGAAAATCTGGATACTACTGTAATGCTAATTCCAGTGCTGTCCATTACACCACCACCGGTGGTATTCAGGGTATTCATAGACTGTTCAGAAATATCCGTAAGTAGACACAGCTAAGCTGGAAGTTGAGGTTGGCTTGTGAGATGGTACAGTGGTTACAAGTGAACTACCTTCAGCACAGTTAGCCCAGTGTATTGTTTCTTGGCATCTTTGTATTTTCATTTGAAAAAAAACCAACTTGTCACAGCTTGGATGATCAGAACTCTGAAGTGGAACAGTGTATATTTTGTCTCCAGTAATTCATACTGATGCGGTCAACACCAAAGAGGTGATTAGATTTAGGCTCAGAGTGCACCTGTCCCTTGCATGAGATCAGCTGCAGTTCCAGGGAGTTTTCACCTACCTCTGCATCAGGGAGGCGCTAATGCATGTCCCTTTGAGTTTTACCACATTAGCTTTACCCAGTTAGATATTTGTCTTTTTACTAGTTTCCCATGCATTGGCAGCATGATGGCCTCTTCTGCACTCTGTAGCACATACGAGCAGAAGTCACTTGCTTCAGTAGTATGTCAGTGAACAAAAGGCTGGTGAGATTCAGGTGGTTTGGCAAAATATACTTTCTTATATTAGGTAGTCTGAGAAGGAGGAGGGAAGATGGTGCACCTTTTCTGGAGATAATTTGTCATAGGAGGTTTGTGAGTGGTTGTTTTTCCCATTTTGTTTTTGCACAGCTAGCAGCATAGTGGTGGCAACTGGCATTTGCAAATGCCAGTTTCTCATTGGAAATCAGAAGGGTAAATGCTGGGATGGTGCAAAATTCATGGACTGAACAGGATAAACTTTCTTTTCTTTTCCTTTTTGTCAAAGGGGGAGTCGATTTCAGAGCAGTCGAAGTGGTGTAGCCCACACTGGTGGAATCTGCTCCTTGCTTAAAGGCGGTGGTGTGAATGAGGTAGGTGGGAATACTGGTATGAGCAAAAAGTGGTGGAAATTTATCTGCACAGAATTTATCAGCACAGACGCGTTCTTCAAAATATCTTGCTGCTTCTTTGCTGATGCAGAATTTTAGTGCAGCTCTGTAGAAGGGATGTATCAATGAAGAATGATGAGTGAATAAAGTTAGATGTGGATTCAAATACACTTCGCAGCAGATTCTGCAATATCCTGTCATTCATACTTGCAGCCACAATGGCAGGAAAGAAACAAGCCTCTTCTTACTTAACTTGCCCATAAGCCAGTGTTTCTTTTTCCTCGCTTGTCCATTTTTTAGTTGCTCTGTGCATCTGATTTTGCTTTTTATTGCCTTGAAATGAGAAAACCTTCACTTGTATCTGAGGTTCCTGTACATAACTGATTACTCTTCCTACCTTGCTTGTTTCTTTCAGTTTGGAAAGCCAGACTTAATGGCAGTTACCCTGGCACAGACCTTGGCCCAAAACATTGGCATTTTCTCAGACAGAAGAAAACTTATAAGTGGTAAGGTTGCTTGCTTTTTCACTCTGACTTAAAAGAAGAGTTGTGTAAAAGGTGGAGGATCTTATCAGTGTCTCTCTGATATGTGTTTTTCCCCATGTTTCTCACAATGTTGGGATATTTTTGTTTTTCTTGTAATAACATGAGGAGTGGCTGACATATAATTACTTTTCCTCTATTGAAATGCCATGATATCCCCCTGCCCATAACTGCTGGAAGCACTGGTGCCACCATTTCATTAAAAATAAATCATAAAGGTGCCTGCCACTTCCATTCATTTCAGGGAGATCAATGTCACACCCACAGACTGAATGGCTGACATCTTACAGTGCAAAGGTAGAAATACACATTATTACACCTGGGGATGATGAGGAGCCACCTCAATCCTGTTATGCAGGATGGTTTTGACAACAGTTTTTTCCCTGTTTGCCTTGATTGAATTCCTCTTGAAGATTACCCAAGTCTCCTGTTTTTGCCACTCTGCTGCTACCATTTCTCTGCTGTAACCATGGTATTCAGCATCTTAGTAAACCCTATCTACTTGCAATGCTTTAATTCATATCTCCACCCCCTCTCCCCCTGCAACAAGCACCTCACCCTCCCCACTTCTACGTTATATAAAGTTCCAGCTTGATATGATTAAAATAATAATACAGTTTTGAAACAATTTAGATGGTGAATTTGAGTGATTAGTTATTGGACTATGCATACTTATGTGGCGTACATTAACAAAAAACCCCCTATATTAAGTAATAGAACTCTGCTTAGGTGAATTTTATTTTCAGGCTTTATAAAGGCAGAATATAATATAGAGATATACCTTCATGGAAAGGTTTTTGCAGTTTATTTAATTTTATTTTGAAAAATATTCAGAAATGTAGGATGGATGCCCTATGCTACTAATATGTTCATTATTAATTTTCCAGCTCCGTATTATTGACCTGATATAGGGGCAGGGTAAAAGTTAAAATTATAATAGTGGTGATGCCCTTTTTTACGAGTAGGCAGAGAGACAGGGCACTGTTTTGGTGGGGAGGGAGGAGAATGCAACTTTTGGACAAAGGCTCGTTTCCTTTTTAATTGGACTTTAAAAATGGAAGCAGTAAACAGATGTTCATGTATTACAGTGAGGCAGATTGTATACATGCAAAGCATATGCACAGAAATAGGCACAAGACACAGTTTTGAAATCAGAGGGCTAAGACCAGAGGTACTCAATCCCAGGCAGGGTAGAAGGCAAGGCTGACTGCTGCCAGGGAGTTGCATGTGAAAGGGAGGCAGGCAGGGAAAGGAGGGAGAGTGGAGGGAGAAGCTGCTAAATCCTGCTGTCCTGGCTTGTGTTTACTGAGCGTTTAATGCATTTTTATATGCATTTGGGTTGTTTCTTTTATTTTGAGCAAAGATATCCCCAGTCACATTAGCATAGTTGAAGAAGAGAATTGAAAAAAATAGAAGAAGGGTTAAAATGATTCATTGGTTTTACCCTGAAGATCTGTGAATCAAGTATCATGACACAGGAGAAGGCAGGAGAGCTGACTCATGATTTGCAGTGCTGGAGGCTGACACTGCAGTTTCCCCTAACTTCACTTTAAAAGAACAAAAGAAAACCAGTGCCTGTTTTCAAAGCTCAGGATTGCTTAAAATGATGTATAGTTTTTGAAAGGTTGTCAGTGTGCACAGATACATTTAAACTAAGGTATGCAATAAACCAGTGAATTATTATGTACAACTTGTATTTAAATATGAAATTAGAATTGTCTACAATGTGGTTTTTGTGGTAAGAAATGTATTATTTTGGACTTACAAGACTCAAGATGTAACTTTTTCTTTTATTATCAGGTGAGTGTAAGTGTGAGGACACATGGTCTGGATGCATAATGGGAGACACAGGGTAAGGCATTTCACTGGAGGAAAGTCATGTCCTTCATACAATGACATAAAAGGAAAGGTGTGAAAACATCTGCCTTTTGTGGTTCAGCAGAATATTTTCTGTGAATCATTTTTCAGAAAGTAAGGTATTAGCTGTACAACATACATAGAAAAGACACTTTCAAAGAAATACTAGAATAAGTGAGTTAATGAGATGAGATGTGAGGATTTTTGGTGACTGCTGGCTTAACTCGCAAAGCACAGGGCTCAACAGTCAAGCCAGGTCATTGCAAAGAAGCAGAAACATGCTTAGCTCCTTTTCTTTTGCAAGTTCGCTGTTGAGTTATGGGAACAAACAATGACGCACCCTAATTCTTGAAATCTTACCAGATTTCTTAGGTATGTTTCATTTTTAGGGTTTCTGTTTGGAATCTTTCATCTATATAATTTTTTTATCCCCCAGTTTGAGTGATCATTTTAGGAGAACTTCTTGCATTGGAGGTTGAGTATGGTTATACCCACGTGTAGTGTCACTGGAGACATTTTATCAAATGACTAGTGAATCAACAAATTTTTGCTGCTAGATGAAATTTGATGCTTTCATGTAAGCTGTAGTCTAGTTTTAGATATAGACAGTGCTCCAAATTTTTAAATTAATTTCAAACTCACCTGCAAATTTTTGCAGTAGCTACGTGGTCAAAACATTTTCTATGTTTAGCCTGTACCGGAGGCTAAACTATAGCAGTTATTCTATCACCCCATGACCCCTCCCCAGCTGAGAAGGGGGATTGGGAAAATTGCTGTAATGAAACAGCAAAACTAATACTAATGTCAATATAAATTATACAAAGTTATGCTCAGCCCAGCAAATGCATGACAGTCACAATAAATGGGAAGCAGTCCCATTAGAAAATGGCAGAATATGTGAGTCTCCCTACATACCTTTGAGCCAACTTGGGTCGGCTGCTCTGGCTTTTGTCCCTCCCAGCTTAAGCTCCTGGCTAACTTGAAACTGCTAATGGTCTGCAGACCATGGCTAGCCTAGGATTCTATCCTGGCAAAACCAGGATAACAATTTTAAACAAAGAAGCATATTTCACTGAAAGCGTGAATGTGTGTCTTTTTCACCTTGTCTATCTAAAAACATACTAGGTATGATTTTTCTGATTTTTACTATGTTAAAAAGCCAATCTGAAAAACATTCTTGATTCTTCTAAAAGTGATTCCTTATCTAATGGTCTTTAAATTCTTTATCTGAAGTCCAAACCTTTCAAATAATTAGTTACACAAAAAAAGTTTGTATTTATGTGGCTTATTGATGAAGGTTGGCAAATCACACATTCTCTGTAGTCTTTCAACCTAAATCATAAACAATAGGGATGGAAAAGACCAATTGCATTTTGCAAGACATCGTTCCTGGCAATGCAGGATTATTTTATATAGCACTTCTGCTAATATTTTTTTATCCAGTGATGAGCTGATACAGGAAAAGCCCTTGAGACTCTGAAATCTGCTTGCAGCATAAGTACTTTCATGACTGAGGACCTAAATGTAAAGATCACTTAAGTTACTCTGGGAAAAATTATTTCCCTGTGGAAAAGATCCATGTAAAGATGTAACCATCTCTGCATCATTTTCTTAGGTGGTATGCTGCGCCATAGCTTGTCACTCTTTATTTATTCAGTGGGACACATGAGAGAGGGAAGTTGAAATGTTAGCTGATGTTTCTAGGAAGCATGTTTGGAAATGGCATAAGTCTATTATATAAAAATTCTCTAGGCCAGGAGAGCAATTTCATCAGAAAAGGGAAATGAACTATGAGCACTCTTTGTCTCCTGCAGTATGTATGGGAATAAATGCATTTCTGACATCAGACCCATTAGTGGAACAGGTCGTGTTTGTGAGAACTACAAACTGTGTAATAAGATTTGTGGTACTTGGCATGAAATAACTTAGTGAAATGTTCTAGACCTCTCACTTTCCACGAGCTCTGTGTCATTGTTGAAAGTTCTTTATCGTTTACTAAAATGATTTATAAATTAGATAGAGTTACAAGCAGATAGTAACTCTGATTCTGAAGGATGTGTTTTTGTACGTTTTTCTAATGTATCACATTATATTTCTTCTCCTATTTTGAAAAAAGAAAATACAGTGTAAAAAAGCATGCAAGAAAATAATACTGCTACCTTATTTCTGCGCAGGTATTATCTTCCAAGCAAATTCTCCAAGTGTGATATTGAAGAGTATCATGAATTTTTAAACAATGGAGGTGGAGCCTGCCTTTTCAATAAACCAACCAAAGTAAGCATGACCTTATTATTGAGTATCATTTCTATTCTATTTCTTATTTAGATGAAACTAAGAAGAATGGAAATGATAGTGTTGGAAAAAAATAACACCTGTAATTTTGATATTTCTGTTTCCCTCCAAGTTCTAAATTTTCTGGTGACGTATTAGTGGAAGTAGCTGATTTTAGTTCACAGTAGTTTGGAAATTATTTTAAAATACATTTTTAATAAGTGATTTCATGTCCAACAGAGTTCCCACAGGCTTTGCTCTAGAATCATCCCTCATGCAATTTTTTCCAAATATTGTAAATACAATATGTTGCTGAATTTATTTCCTGAGCTGTCGAGTGTCTTCGTAAGATTTTGCCCAGCTTGCATTCTAGTTTCCATCGAATTAATGACTTCTGGTACAAATCTCTGGAAGGTGAAGTAAGATTGCTTTTATTTCATGTCTGTCCCAAGGTGAAGACATGGCTCCTAGAGCTTCTGCAGGGGATGCGCAGCCATGCAGCCCAGCAGCTTTGCAGGCACCAGCAGTTACAAGTGGTTGTGATATTCTCCATGTTTAGAGAAAGCAAAGTATTTACAGTGGCTTTCAGAAGTGAATTTGAAAACTGAAACTAGTTTTTCTAAGGCTGGAGGAGGCAGAGAGGAGAGAAAGTCCTGAGGAGTAGGGGACAGACACTAGGAGACGGTGTGGCTCGTAGGTGCCAGTCACACTCCTCATTCCCCAAGTGCTGCCCACATGGTCCCTCTCACCATCACCAGGGTCTTTTGTGTCCTGAACTGCATGTACTGGGAGAGAAATGTGTCTGGTGGGAAGTGCTTGGATTACCTTAGCGCTGTGTTAGCTGCTTCCAAGCCAGCACGTCTCTTCATAGTCGTGCCTTGTGCTGGGTAGCCCCCTGGTCCCTGCTGGCCCGTGGTCCTCAGTGCCACTGTACCTGTTCTCATTTAGCAGGGTGCATTGCCTCCCTAAAGGCTTAGGTGCAGGAGACCTACAAAGCATTGAGACCCATGTAGAGTAACTGACTATCCCCTCCTAATTTGCCGCTAAAGTACAAAATCAGAAGTCTTGCTAAATGAGTCTTGGAAATCAGAAGCGAGGAATATCTCTTGAGATAGTGTTTGCCTTTTCTTTGCTTCACTTTTGGCCCGCTAAACAGGTATATTCACTTGAAGGATGCAAAGAATATGAAATGATTAACTGAGACATTTAAGGGAGATAAATACAAAACAAGGCTAAAGAAACTCCAGCCAAGATACAGGCAGTTCTGCAATGGCGGATTTGCAGCAAGGTTTCAGTATATTCCTGCTTCATTTACGGAAGCATGAGTTAAAATGTGAAGTAATCAGGATAATGACCTTGACTCTTTTCTGTATGTGATTACTGTTATCTTCTATTTAATGGCTGTCTTTCACCAAGCAAAGGAAAGAGGCTGAGGCAAAAAGACAGTCCAACATGGAAAAATGACTTGATAGCTGAGGCGGTCACAGATGTAGAAGAGAGTCAGTTCTGAAGTGATGCACGTTCCTCCTGGAGCGGCTGAGAAAAAGTGCAACTTCGAGAACCACAGAATTTCAATAAGCATTAAAGAGTGAGGAAGCTAAGGCATCAAATCCGAATAAGCCAAGTCTGCTTGTCTCTCAAAGGTGTCCTTTGTATGGAATAATGTATTATTAAAAGTGGAGAGAAAGCACTGTAATTCGTTAATAAGATGTAAAATTTCTCATTCTTTAAAAATGCACCTGCATTTTAGAATTTTGCTTTTTCCTTCTCATTAAAGGTAGAAGGAATAGTGGTTTTATTACTTTGCTGAGTGAATTGTTTCCATAGTGCGATGCGTCTTACTTAGGATTGTTTTAGCAATTAGGTTCACCTACACATTTGTCACTTGAAGAGAACAATTACTCTCATCTCAATTTAGATTGTCAACATTTACAATTTTTTCTAGTGGCATGTGAAAATGTGAAAGTTATATGTGGAAGCCAGGGTGATTTAGACTCTTATCTATTGTTGTTTGGGTTGGTTTAACGTTATTTTCACTGGATGTCTGTCTGATTCACAAGGCTGTGGAAGACATACATTTCCTAGCAAGGGTGATGAAACACAAACTTATTTTTGTTTTTCAAGAAATATGAGATAAAGGAAAACTGATATGACAAGGTGCGGTGTTCAACAGTGCTCCACTGTATGATCAGCTGTGATCCTGAAAGTTATATCAATGACAACTGGACTCTTTTCAAATGAATGCTTGGATTCTATTACTTTTGGAGAAAAGTTACCCAATTTGCTTTTCATGCTTTTTTTTCTCCCATTTTATATTTAGCTGTCCCTATGTCTTGTAGCAAATTGTCCCAATGTTTTAAGACAGGACCCTCTGTTTCTGCCATCTGCTTGTCTGTGTTGTGCAGCACACCTAGAGATACTGAACAAGTTAAGATGTCTGGAAAAATACACAGGAAACAAGCAGTTTTAACAACTCTTTAATAATTCTAAAAGATATTTGCTTGCTTACATTTAATGTTAAATTCTACATATGCGTTTCATGCTGCAGTCAAATTTCCATTTCAATATGGAGATCTAATAGTAGCATGTCAGCCTGTTCCACAAGCCTCAGGCTGGTTGGTGGCACAGTGAAGTACATGAGGTGATGCTTCATCCTGTGGGCTACTGACAGAAAGGCAGCAGCTGGAGAGAAACGCATTCTACAGCATGAGCGATGTACTTTTGCAGATGGCTCATAAGTAGACTGGTTTCTGGAACAATCTGAGTTTAATTGGAAAACTCAGAGGACAATCTGCAAAATTTTAGTCTTGGTGACATACTTATGTGCCTTCTCATTTACGTAATAAAAGCTACTATTACATTTTCTTATGCTCAAAATAAAACAAAAATATTTTCTTCTTGAAGAATTACATTTATACATTTAGGAAAACAGAAACAATGAAACTATAAAGAACAGAGTATAAATGTCCATTAGAAGAAAGCATAGCATGGATCTCTCTAAAAAATGGTGAATCTTGTCTCTGGGAAAGGAGGAAACTACTACTAATACAAATATACAGATTTAGATATTTTGAGTTACTGTTTAGAGAGGCTGAAGGGAAGGGGAAGAAGCTTTACCAGCTACACATTCTCACCTGCCTGTGATGCATGCTTATGGAGCCCGGACCGTGACAAAACTGCTGAAAGTTCCCAACTGTGGTAGAGGAAAAGGGAAGGGAAAAGCACCCAACTACAACAAAAACTGACCAGGAAACTCAGCCTCTCCCATTTCCCTCCGTTCCTGAGCCACATGTTACCAAAGGACAATTTTTTTTATGGCTGTTCCTTCTGAAGTTATAATCAAGACTTCAACATGGGACACAGCCCTCAACACTTGAGTTCCAGAACAAGAGCGATTGCAGCCCCTGTGACAATAATGGAAATGTCATATTGTTTAAATTTTTTTCCTTTATTGTCACACCTTTTGTTTTTGATTGTGACTTTTACTCACACTGAATCTGCTGTAGAAATGGCATTTGTGCACCGGAGATGCCATGTGACTTGGCAATATTGCTGAATTAATTCACAGCATTGTTCATTCTCTGCACATTTCGTTTGTGCTGTTTCTAGTCTGCTTCTCCCCAAGTTGTGGAAACTGCTTTTCAGTTCATGCATTTGGAGTGCTAGCTGAAAAAACATATACAGTGTAAATACAACAATGATTCCCTTAGGAGAGACATGCTCTTTGATTTCTGATTTTGCCCTGCAGCTTCTGGATCCTCCAGAATGTGGCAATGGCTTTGTGGAAGCTGGAGAAGAGTGTGACTGTGGGTCGATAGCGGTAAGTGCAACTTACGTTAAATTAGCAACCAGATTCTCCATGACTTGGTGCTGCCCATCACTGCCATTAACATTAAGTGGAGGAAGACAGGCAATGTTAAGGTCCTGTGGTAAAGGATTCATCATTTCTTACCTTTTTCCATCATTTTTTAATGCAATATAGGCCAGCTTTTTTAAGTTATCACCACATAAATTCAGAATAGTAGTAATAGCTACCTGTGGAGAATCAAGCCTTGGAAGATGTTAAGATCTTTTCCTAGATGGAAACGTGACTCAGGTCGGTGCTAAAATGTCGTTATTTAAAGATTGACACAGTGAAGTTAGAAAAGTTATTTCCTATATTGCATAGGAAACGGCAGCTTCATGCCCTGCGGTGCATACCTTTTTCTACATCTAGGGGTCTAAAAGCCTGGTTAAAAATCTGTTCAGGAGGTATGCTAAGACAAGAACTAACAGGAGAGCTTGGGACTCATCTGCTTTCCCCATGTATTCTGTTATAAGTGTGTGTGTTCCTCAGGAGTGTGCCAGCGAAGGAGGAGAGTGCTGCAACACTTGCACCCTGACGGCGGGCTCCCAGTGCAGCAATGGGCTTTGCTGTCGGAAGTGCCGGGTAAGGGCAGCGACCTTCACTGCAGCATCCAAGTGGCTACAGGCACCGCAATACGTGTCTTTTTCCTTGCAGACTTTGAAAAAGCTTGCCTTTTAAAATTGGCTGAAAACTGGTTTGTCTGGAGTTATTCTCTGACTTTGAGGCTTGGCTTGGCTTCTTGAGACGTGGACTGTGATCAAATGCAGAGCTGAATTCAAGCCTTCTAGTTTCAGACAAGTTTGAATCAGGTTGAAGTTCCACAAGGTTTCATTAGAAGTCATTGTTTAAACACTTACATGCTTACCTGTGTGCCACTCCCAATCCCTTACATGTTGCTCTGGATTTACCCCATGAGACTGAATTGGAAAATTGTACCACAGAGGGCCTGAAAGAAGAACATAGTAAAATAACCCAAAAGAACACAGCTAATCATTCAGAAGTGTTCATCTGAAAGACACCAAACTTCAGTTTTATTTAGGTCTGCCTTTGTTGCTGCATGTTCAGACTGACTGTAATCCTATTGAGTAAAGGGAATCAAGCTCTATGTAAACTATAACTTATTCTTCCTGATACCTTAGTAGATCGTAACAGGAGGCTTAGCCAGATCTTGGCTGTAAAAGAGCCCAGCTAAATATGACTTCAAATAGCTGTTTATACTAATTTAGTAATAATGATAATTAATGTTATGAAAAACATAGTGTACTATGTGTGATATTTTTATCTTTGTCTGTGGACATTTGAAGTTCTCATTTCCTTAGGAGGAGCATTAGTAATAACTGTGAATCACATTCTTGACTTTGTGCTCATCCTAATGTTAAAAAATGAAAAAGCACGGATTATGCCAGGACAGCTCACATTTCCCCAAACACATTCCTTTTTTTAATGTAATATAAAAAAACTTATCAGATTGCCAGTGTGGGTGAATTTTGTTCAAGTTTCCAAGTCACATAGACACCACATTAAAGACTGTAAGAAAAAAAAAAGCTTCTATGTACCTACATTATTTTTGCAAATAAGACAAGGGTTTATACACGTACAGAGTGGCAAGCATGAGGCAATGAAGAGAAAGGCAGAATTTTGCAAAACACTTGTCCTTAGGAGGTGTTAATCAGGACAAATCAGAAGACAGTTCCCAAACTTGGGGTTATTTTCCCTTGTAATACCCTGCCTGAAAGCAGGAGTGAAGGAGGGATTGCAAGCAAAGCATGGCTGAGTGTATCTCCCAGCATCCTGCACTGTCTCTGACAACCTTCCTGTCTGTCTGCATTTTTCCAGAGTCTGGTAGGAAAAAAATAAAATGAAGGCTGAGAAAACAGCAGAGTCTAGCTCTTCCACTGACATATGCCTGTTCACACCAGCTGTGGAGATAGCAGTTGTCTCCCCAAAAAATGTATGTGCATGCAGATCCAGAAAGAAGCTCACAGAGCTGCAAAATGAACTGAGTATCACAGTCTTAAGAAACCATTCAGGAAAATAAGGGGTTTGTAGTATGTCTGTGACCAGAAGCACTAACAGTTGCCACTAATGGGATGTCTTCCTGCTTTTACAGGTCTTGAGACTTTGCACAGAACTCTTTAACCAAAATGTCTATATTAGGTCATTGGTACATTTTTCTTTAAGTATGCGATCACTTAGAAAATGGTGTCAAACTGTGCAGAATTCAGAACATTTATCAATAGTTTCTATTCTACAACAGTAATGGGGCACTGTAGTAACCATTGTGTTTCTTCCTAGAGCTTTACAGTGCTCTTCATCCCTAGACAAAAGATCGAGACCATTCTACCTGTTTTGTAAAGAAGAGTAAAATAGTCATGAAAAGGCGCAATGACCTGGTCAAGATAATGCTACAAGTCACTATATTATTGATCAACCCCAGGGGTCCTGTGTCCCAGGAGAACACTTACCCTGCTCAAGAGAACACTTACCCTGCTTGGCCCCACAGGGTACCTCCAAGAGTGGTACCATTTGCACCAGTAAATGGTCTGTGGTTTGAGTGATGCAACATCTGTGTCAGGGACAAGAAAGTCTTCCCACTTCACTCAGCACATTAATATTTCCCATTTTTTATTTTAGTTAAAACTGCAAGGAAGCATTGTTTTTAAGGCAAGATACGGAGAAACCAAGACAGTAACTTTCTGCTCTTTTTTTTTTTTTCAGTTTGAACCTAAAGGAGTTTTATGCCGAGAAGCGGTGAATGATTGTGATATTGCAGAGAACTGCACAGGAAATTCCAGTCAGGTGATTTTTATCTTCTATCCAAGACATGAAAAAAACCCATCTGTAGTCTCTCATTCATTATGAATGTTACCATTTTGTATAGTAAATTGTATAAGAATTCTACTAACCCTGGTGATACTGAAAAAATCAGCATGATACTAATTTTCCATATGACTTCTGTTGTATTCTTTGCTTCGTTGATTGTCTTATCTATGATATACTATTTATTTTCTCTTTCTATAGTGTTCTCCCAATATTCATAAAATGGATGGGTATTCATGTGATAACAAGCAGGTAATTTTTTTTGCATTCTTTCTTCTTTTGTAGATTACTTCTTATAGATTTTGGTTTAAGATCTTTGAAAATCATTGCTTACTTTCCTGTGTTTTGGTTGCTAGAGTAAAGCATTTAAATGAACAGAAAATAGAATCACATTTGCCTCAATAGAAAGCATGTGACAAATCTGTGTATTAAACAAATACATATTTGGAAAATCAGTTCATTTGAAACTTTATCTTATCTTTTGTTTCTTTCTAGGGTATTTGTTTTGGAGGAAGATGTAAAACCAGAGACCGGCAGTGTAAATATATCTGGGGTGAAAGTGAGTGAGTGTTATTGTTTCTAATTTGATTGTTGTTCATGTGGCTTATCCCTGTTCTCTTAGCTGAGAAAAACTATGGAGGAGCCATATTCAGAACTATTAAAAACAGCTAGGACTGTATGTCCCTCCCTCTTTTTTCTCCTCATTTTGTCTTTCCATCCTCTTTTCCAGTTCTTTCTCTAGTGTTGGTTAACTTGCTGGTAATAATTCTGGAGTCTTAGATTTACCTTCTCCTTAATAACCATCTAGGGAGCTTATACTCCTATTTTTTTATTTCAGTGGCCTCTGGGCACTTTGGACCAATAAACCTTGGTCAGTCTGAACAAAATCTTAAACCAGTCCTGTGTTGCCAATATAAAACTTTTAATTGAGAACACTGTGCAGAGTTTCACAGACTACCTGCAGACCATTGGTACTGCAGTTCACAGACTGGGGAGGTCTGTTTCCCTTGATTGTAAATTGCTATTTCTGAGGACCTGGCTTTTCAAAGTCTTAATTATCTTAGAAGGAATTTGTACCTGTTTTCAGAAGTGACAGCTGCTGACAGGTACTGCTATGAGAAGCTGAATATTGAAGGGACTGAGAAAGGAAACTGTGGAAGAGACAAGGACTCTTGGATACAGTGCAATAAACAGTAAGTTATCAGTTTAAAAAACAACTGGTATGAGATATTTATCCCTGATCTAGTTCTTTAGCTGGCATGAAGAGGCTCAAAGAGCCTCTGTATAGAACAGACTTCTTCTGTAGACCTTATTGCAGGAAATTCTGGAGAGAGAGAAGTGTTGAGATGAGATGATCTCTGACAAGAGAGCACCATCTGAGCTTTGGGAGCACTTGGACCAAAGGTGGTCCTAGTACTCTTGTTAAGGCTTAGCAGAGGAGAGCAGACTGTGGTTTTACACCTCTGTTTGGTGTTCAGCTTTTATGCTGTGCCCCTGCATTGCTAAATCATGTTCGGTTTTCATCATATTGTAACTCTCCACATCTTTTCCTGCAAGTTGGTGCCTAAACCGTTGTTTCACATTCTGTATTTATGCAGTTGATGATGTTTGCCTATTTCTGAACCTTTTGCTAGTCTTCATCAAAGTGAACCCTGTTTTTTCAGATAAGTTCTCTGTGTCCTGCCTACAGGTGAACTAATGTCTTTTCCCACCCTTCTGTGCAGATTTGATAACCTCACTTTTGTTCCAGTATAAATTCAAAAGTGAAAAATATTCAGTAATATGGCAGAGGCCAGAGACTGCACAAGCCTCCATGCACAAGTTGTAAAATCTCTTCAGCAGTTGAATTAACTTTGGTGTCCCTAGTTTGCTTACGTATGTGTCATAGGAGAGTTTGATTAAAGCCAGTATCTACTACTTCTCCTCTACAGGCCAGTTACTTTGTCTTAATACGATATTAAATCAGTTTGATGTGGTTTGTTCTTGACAGCTTCCTGCTTGCTTTAGTCAAAGCATTTTTGATAATACATCTTTAGAAAGACTCTTTCCCCAGTCTA
This sequence comes from Coracias cyanogaster, assembly GCA_033124195.1. Lineage (NCBI taxonomy): Eukaryota > Metazoa > Chordata > Aves > Coraciiformes > Coraciidae > Coracias > Coracias cyanogaster. The sequence continues at coordinate 40,526 of JAVSBS010014218.1, forward strand.
AGCTCTGAGGAGAGTAATTCTCTTGGAAAACAAGACACTTTTAATGGGAGTTATTGTCAGTGGAAGAAAAGCAAGGAATAACAAACGTTACAAAGCAAGTGAGGAAAAACTTTTTTTTTTATAGTGAGTATCTGTTCATTCTTTCAATGCAGAGATGTACTTTGTGGATACCTTCTGTGCTCCAATATATCCAGTGTGCCTAGGCTTGGAGAACTTGATGGTGAAATCACATCATCAATCTTGCAGTTTGGAAAAATCTACAATTGCAGGTAAATGGAAATCCCAAAAACAGAATAGAGGCAGTCAATATCACAGAATTACCTAGATTGGAAAAGACCTTTAAGATCATCAAGTCCAATCATTAACCTAACACGGACAAGTACTCGACTAAACCATATCCCTAAGCACTATATCAACACGTTTTTCAAATACCTCTAGGGATGGGGACTCCACCACTGCCCTGGGCAGGGTCAGTGTCCCTGGACATTGCATGGAATAGCAGCTTTCTCATTCTGAAGGGGAAAACAACTGTTTCCATACAACTTTTTTTTTCTTATTAACGCATTGCCATTAGTATAGCTCAACCTTTGTTAAGCTTCAGAAGCTTGCCTGCCTGTGGAGAGTGCAGCTGTTTTGCAGTCCCCTCTGTGTAGTCATTAATTTTGCCTGTAGAGACATAATGCTCTTCTCTGGCCTCTTGGTTTTATATTCTTTAATGTTTGTGAACTACTTAATGTACTCAAAATACTTAGACATATGCCTGCACTGCCAGAGCTAACTGGCAGCTTAGTACATTGCTGAATTCCAATTATAGACCTGGTGTGTTCTCATAGCTTCACACAACTGTAAAATGAAACAAAGTCCTACATGAGTGAACTCAATGTTTTATCCAACACTGGCTCTTACACAGGAAAAATGGTCTTTATTTTCACATATTTTGTTTTTACATTTGTTTGATGTAGATACAGTACTTTTTGGTTTGTTTTACAGTAGGACCAGTGAGATAAATAAGCCAATATTTGCTCTTTCCTGGTCCTGGTCATTGTATAATGCAAATAGTAATGAAGGCAGCAGCCCAGAGCCCAGTTTCTCAAGCAGTCCTGTCTAATCACAGCACAAGTCTCTGGGGGCTTCTTGATTGTCTTGCAGTGGTGGGCATGTGAAGCTAGATGAGGAGACGGACCTGGGCTATGTGGAGAACGGGACGCCGTGTGGGCCGAACATGGTGTGCCTTGAGCATCGCTGCCTCCCCACCGAGGCCTTCAACTTCAGTACCTGCCCAGGCACCACAGATGGCCAGATTTGTTCAGGACATGGTGTATGTTCTTGTACTCTTTAATCCTTTTTTATGTTTTTGCTGAGTATCTGGCATTGTGTAGTGTACTGGCTAGATCTTTCAGGAAGCCAGAAGTGTGACTGTAGAAGTCTTTATAGTGGAGAAGCTCTTAAAAATGAAAGGCGGAGGAAACACATAAATAAACATAATGAATACCAGTCAAGGCATCTTAAACAATGAGTTACAGTAAATACATATTAGTTTTGCAAAAATTTTATCAATCCATTCTTTTGCTTTAGCTTCTGATAACTTGATTGATATTTCTGCAGGCAATGTACTGGAGAATATAAAGATCTAAGAACTGAGAAACTTGGATTCCTGTTCTTCCAAATGCCCTCTTTAGTTCCCTCTGTATTGTGTCAACAGCCAAGAAGGTTCATAAAATTGTTGGATTTTGTTGGCTGAGAGTTACCGTGCTCTAGAGAAGAGGGCAGTGAGCTGGCTGTTGGCCAGTGGCAGCTTCTTGACTTGGTGCACAGCCTATGGCTTTTCTGTGGCCGTGGCGAGTCCCTTTGTCCCTCACACAGTTTGAAATAGTGTCCAGATCGCTACAGCTGAGCTGAAATCAGAGGATTTGTTCTCTCATAATGGCTTTTGTCTTTTACACTGCATTAAATCTCCCTCTTATATCTGAAATTAACCGCTTCATCATATTTAAAAAAAAAAATTGAGGCTCAGAGTCTCCCAAAGTAATTATAAATGGCTCTATTAAATATATATTACATTAAAAAGATATTAGTGTACTTAATACATTACATATATTTTATATTAAGTATAATATATTTAATACATTTTTATCTAATACATAAATTAAAAATTGCTGTATAGTAAAAATATTTTGCAAAATTTTTTAGGCAGTGAAAATCAGTGCTATATCTATATATCAGGTATATATCTATATATCTGTATCACTGTGGTATCTATACTGTAGGTATTAATTATGGGAGTAAGTTAATGTGATTATTTTATTCTGAGCTACCCTTTTCGCTGCAGGTTTGCAGCAATGAAATAAAGTGTGTCTGCGACCGATTCTGGGGAGGAGATGACTGCAGTTCTCGTATCAAAGATGATATATTTTTTGATAAAGATGCCATCAATAAAGGTATGTTGTTGTAATTTCTACCAGTAACTGGAAAAGCCTGGATTTGAGGAAGGTTTGTTAAGCAAAACTAGGTATCTTATGCTTTCAGTTAGCATACAACATGATGCATCGTGAGGAGCCTCATTCCCTTCCCTTCCTCCCACAGCAGAAGCAGTCAGTGTCCGTGAATGAGGTCACAGACCTGAGGCTTGCTGAGAGAGTGCTGCTCACAAGCACTTAGTACCAGTCCTCTCAGGACTGGTACCACTGTGTCCCGTTGTACCTTGCGTGTCCCAGGCACCTGAGTGGCCTTATGAAATATGTTGATCGATTAGGACAGGCAAAAAGTTACTAGGACTCTTTATATCTAGATCTAAAGGTAATCTAGATCTAAAGGTAATGTTACTTGCAGGTTTTTATTTGTAGAGTCATTTTTTAATTATGTGGACCTTATGCAGAATGTCAGCACACAAATTTTGGGCTTTTACATGTTCTGAGTGAAAGTTTTTATTAATCTTTAAGCTTGCATACAAGAAGAAGATATTTTGTGGGAAAAATGAGGTGTTTTAATGTTTTTTTTGTATAAACCCTTGTGGGGGAACAGTTTTACCATCTTTCAGAATGTCTCTTTGGGCTAGCTTATTCAACTGTGGAAGAAATTTGAGCAAAATTTTTAAAAAAGTAAATTTTATTCCAATGTTAACATGTTATTCAGGGAGGTCATAAGGATGTAAGCTACAGCAGTTTAACATTGATAACATTATATTGGCATACCTAGCACAACTTTTCCATGTAGCAAGTGCTCAGTTAAGAGAAATGGACAGAGAGGTCAAAGCTTGATTTACAAATGAGTTTTTTATGTCCATGCTATACTTCAAGGTTATGTCAATTAATCAGCCTAACTCAAGTTGTCCAAGCAGGTTTTTGAAAGACAGTGCATTTACTGGTTTTGTATATTTTTCTCCTAAAACCCTGTATATTTTTCCCCTTTCTTGTGTTCCCAGGTGTTGTTAGCACAAATATAATAATAGGGGCTATTGCTGGCACCATTTTAGTGTTGGCTCTCGTTTTAGGAATAACTGGTTGGGGTTACAAGTAAGTAAATTGTGTTCTTCTTAATACAGTTTAAAATATGTTTATTTCATCTGATAGCTGATTGTGTTATGAAAAGAACAATTCAAACAATCTAAAAAATCCAAATTGGATTATATTTATACAGTGACATTTTTATAGTATTAGCATTTTCCAAACAGTTCTTGCATGCATATGTAGTTTTGGAGAGCTTGATCCAGGGTTGACATTTATTTCTTATTTAGTTGTATCTTTTAGTTTTTTGTAGAGGATCAAAATATTATCTTACTGTATCTGACAAATAAAATACAAGAACACAGTCTAATTCAATTATGAATCTCTCCTAATGATGAAGTAAATTTAGCAGGATTAACCTTCAGTCAGTAAAGCATTTAACCATAGGCTTCCTTAAACGGATGTCTATATTCAGTCAGCTTAACCTGAAATTAATTCAGGCATGTTTTTTGATAAGAGAGAGATCTGTAATTTGCAAATAAAGCCCAAGTTCTTTCCTGATGTAGAGCTGTCAGCGTTCCACTCACTGAGAGGCAAGATAGATTGTTTTAGCCTGACTGATCTTTTTCAGTTTTTGTCCTTTTGTGAACTTCTTCTAAAAACAGAGGGGTTTAGGTTTTTTACATGTATAAAAAAAAATTGAAGGTACTTTGTGTTTGAGTGAGACTGGCTCTTGAAGTACTTACTCCTGGCTTTCTTGGAGGGCAGGTCAGGTTCAGCTGCAGGCAGTGCTGTAGCTGGGATGCAGCCCCAGCAGTTTGGCGTAACAAACTGGCACATCCCCTGCTGCTGGTTTGTTGGACTGAGGGAGGCTGAGGGCAGCTCAAAAATACATAAGGAAAGAAGCTCTTGGAAAAAAAAACATGAACATTAGGATAGTAAAAAGGTAGATTGTGCTATCTTGGTATATCACCCTTAGCTTCTGGCAGTACCTGAAAATCTGGACTTTCATTTTGAGTACAACTCCAAAAGCTAAGAGCTCATTTTGAGGTCACATCTAGCCAGGGGGATTAGTTTTGGAGGTGGAGGGCAAGAGTGCACCTTTCACTAGAAGCTTCACAGTGAATAGACAAACTCATAATGAACTGCACCTCCAACTCAGCAATGACTTCAGCCGTCAACATGAATGTATTTTCCTTATTTATTCTAACTTTGTATGTTTATAGGTATGTTTATTTCAGAAGTGTTTTCTGTATAAATATTTTGAGCAAAAATCACCTTCTGCATACATTATTTTTCCTGTTACTGACCATGTATACCCGCATTCTGATAACTCATTCTTTTTTCTTTCTCTTTTCTTTGTATGGAAAGAAACTACAGAAGACAGAGGTATGTGATAAAAGTAATAGAATGTATATGACAGAGTTCTGAAAATAGCTTTTCTTTTCTCTTGCTCATTTTCACTGGATATGTTCAAGACCAGGTTGGATGGGGCCTTGCACATTCTGGTCTAGTGGGAGGTGTCCCTACCCATGGCACAGGGGTGGGAACCAGATGATCTTTAAAGGCCCCTTCCAACCCAAACCATTCTAAGATTCTATGATTTACATGCTATAAAGAAAATGTAGTCATCACTATATTTTCCTTATAGAAGATAGAAGTTCCTTATAGAAAATATAGTGATTAATTATCATATTTTAAAGAATATTTGTTTGAATATATGAAATTGGTATTTATTCTATAAAAGCATTGCTTGAAATCCCGATTTCACTGGTCTCAGTCATAAATATAATGTTATTTCTGAAACAGACTATTCTATTTAGGAAAACAGGAGAATATTTCCTATAACAGAGACTGAAAATTTGCTATTAGAGATGACAGTATTCTTGAGAGGCTGAGAACTGAATAATTGATATTAACATCATATTCAGGAACCTTTTGAGACAAATTCATTCCTGGAGCTTCTTTGCAGTTAAAAATACAATGCATTTAAATTGCTGTGTGAATGAAGAGCCCATTTCTTCCCACCACCCTGCTCATTTGATCTGTAGCTAAAGCAGAATACCATCTTCAGCACTGGGCTGAGTTTTCACCCTTTCAATCTTGTGGCCAAAACCCCAAAAGCTCCTTAATGACTCAGGGTTGACTTCTGGGACTCCCTTTCATCAGTCATCTGCCAGGCAGACCGCTCTTCTGGAAAAAAGTTGGCTCCTTCCTCTCCCAGTCCTCCACAGATAAGAGGGTTTCTCAAATTCTCCTGTTTTCTGCTTGTATCACCACCTCCTGGTCCGAGCTGCTGCTTTGTTTGTTGCTGCTGCCTGTTGTGCTTGTTCTCCATTTCTCCTGCCTGTGTAGTGCTTTCTCTGCCAGGCTCAAAATACTTACAAAAAGTGGAAAAGCTCTACCAAGCGCTGGTTGTGTACTACAAGGTCAGACAGGTGCAGAAACGGTAACAGGAAAAAGGCAAAGCTATTGAAGTCAGGCCTTACAGAGAGGTTGGTGGGTACTAAGTGTCACCTGGCACAAGGAAAGCAGAATTTCAGGGTTTGGTGCTGCTCAGTGGTAGGCAATGTATCTAAAAACACAGGCTACCATGGCCATCGAATCACTCTACTGTGGATGTTTCAGTGTTGCCTGAGGACAGAGCAGCCAGAACCTTGAAATACAGAAAGAGACCATCCCATACAAGTTTGTGTTGGAATATTAGCAAATCTAACTTTTCCAATTCCCTCATCTCCAGAAATTAGTATATGGACTGAGAGCTGTGAGTATGCAGTCAGTCTGCAGCTGTGTCTGTGGGCATGGAAAGAGTGGAAACTAGCATAAGCTGAGGCTTTTGATGGTGGTGATGGAGACATTATGGAAAAAACAGACATCCACCAGTGTCCAGAATGTCCTTTTATTTTTCCTTTTTTTACAATTAGTGCTTAAGTAAAGCTGAAAAGAAGCCAGTAAGATATTTTTGAGCATAATATGGCAGTACTAAGCAACTGAAATGAGTAAACTGAGAGTAATAAAAAGATACTGCCAGCTGGGATAGTGTGACCTAAAGGGCACATCTAGGTGGGAGAAGTCATTTTTGACACAGTAGTGAGAGGACAGTTTCCTGGAGGAACCCTGGGGAGCAGAGCTGACCATGCTGAGTCTTCTTTGAACACACTGATATACCTGCTGAGGAATGGGACAAGAACCGAGACTCAAGAGTTGTTAGAAGAAACAGTGTGGACGTACCGTGTTTGTATTTTAAATACTTCAGAAGCATTAGAAATTTAGATATAGGAGAGCCTAGATCAGGTCTGTAGTTGGGCACAATTTGAATGTGAATCAACCTTCTGGTAAATGCACATCTTAATAGAGGCAGGCTGAAGCAAAAAGGCCATGGAAAGTGCCTAGATAGTGCTTTAAGCTGCAATTATTGTCATATAACCAACTTTCAAAGTAGATACTTATACTAGGGAGGATTTTTCAACTTGGTGGAACTGTAGCTGGAATATTTGCACAGCGGTTTTTCTTCTGGCAATGAAGTCACCATCTGTAAAAAATGTTGCATAACTTGATTAGGACTTTCTAATGCACAGGTAGTTTTATGCACCAAACCCAAGCTTCTAGTACTGAAAAAGGATAAATTATTGTCAGATGCATGTGACATTATTTTTATCTATCTGGGCAGATCGAGTCTATTGTGGTAAATGGGAGTAGCTGAGAACCTCTGACACTGGCGTTAGGTACCGTGCATGAGAGAACAGTTAATAAACTGGAGGATTTTCTTCCCTGAGGTTTAAACAACTCAACAGGTTGCTATTCTTGAATTTAGTAGTGATCACAAAAATTGTGGAAAGCATCTATCTCAAAAGGGAAAAAAGCATTCACTTTCCTGAACTCCTTTTTGATCCAGGCCTGCGTTCAGCTCAGGGTGCAGTATTTGTACTGCACCCAGGGATGTTTTTCACAACCAGAGCAATGAGCCATTTGAAATATCTGAACTTGGTTATCCAGTGTCTCAAGAACCACAAACTATTCACTTTGCAATCTATGATTAGAGTTTATCAGTGAAATATTCCTTGTTTTCCCCTACCGAAACCAAATAGTCCACTTTTCTGCACCTATGAGAAGTATATGGGAGTCTTCTCTCAGATGGTTGAATTATTTATTAGTAGGCTTATTGTGTGTGGTTAACAGTTTCCTCAAGGATCGCAAGCCTTGCTTCTTTCTTTTAAACTATTACTTGTGCATGTTTGTGTGTGTGCTGGTGCCTGTCATGTTTTCTGACTCTATGATGTTTATTATGCTTTAGACAAATACCCCAGGGAGATTATGTAAAAAAGCCTGGAGAGGCCGACTCTTTTTATAGCGACATGCCTCCTGGAGTCAGCACAAACTCTGCATCTAGTTCTAAGAAGAGGTCTGCCTTTCTGTCGCATTTTCAGATTTCTACCTGTTCCATCACCCATTATTCCATTAGTCAGAACATTTCATTGTTTTGCAGCAGGTTTGATTCTTTCTTCTTTCTTTGTGGAATGTTTGAAATAGCATCCTTTGTGCTTTGATTACTGATTTTTCTCACATGCCCATAGCTGCTAATTATTACAAATAGGCCAGAATAAACAAGCTTTTTATTGTAAACCAATTTTTGGTTAATCAAATTTTCATCATCTCCCTGGTTAAGAATTGTTTTCAAGTAGACTGGTAATAATTGCTGGCTCAAAAAAAACCTGAATAAAAAACCCCACAGTTTTAAAAATCATGATCACGTAATCAAAGAAAAGGAACACTGTCTTGCTTCAACAGTAAACTGTGCAATATAAATGTTATTTTTGTATCTTTATTTGTCTGTATTACTAATTCACTGAGTTGATCTAGACTTCTGGATAATATTCCTGCTGTCTCACAGTAAAGATGATGATGCTTATATTTATTCCACTTACTAGACGAGTATACTAAGTGGTCACCAAGTGTTATCTTAGAAGATTATTCTACAAAGACCTCCTTTAGGTTTGTGCTTGCTGTGATGAGTAACCAAAGAGGGCATTAGATTTTGCCCTTGATCATAGTTTGCTGATTTCATTACTGTTCCAGTTATTTAAAAATCCCAACAACATTTTAAAATGGAAAATTCATTGAGAAACATTGAGAGTCATTTGTAATTGCCAAGGTCATTAGGTCATTATGCTCACCATCCTTCTGCAGCTGGAGATCCTTGAATTATGAAAACCTCCAGCTAGCACTTTAAAACCATTTATGAGAAGCACTATGTCATAAGAGGAATAGACAATCCTGAAGTGCTGTGTAAGAAAACTGCAGTTCTCAACTTTGTCTCACCGAGCAGTCTGTAACTGTGCAGTTGATGAAGTAATTTTCTTTGTTGTTATTTCAAAGCAAGTAAAGAGAAACTTCTGGAAGGGATACATTTGCAGTGACATTTACTCTTTAGGTATAGCAGCTTGATCCTATATGCAATTTCATTTAGTCTGTTCTAATGAATATGTTATTAGGAAAACTGTTGTGATTAATTAATGATTTCTAATTTTTAAATTCAGCTTTTTAGATGTGTGAGTGGATAAATTATTTTTTTTCAGGGAACAAGCGTTAATCTTGAATGATGCACTGTTTGTGTTGGAGCGTCTTTTCTCATTTGGATATAAATTTTGAAAAAAGTCTTGGTAAAAGAAGTTTTCATAGATTTGTGTAAGAAGGTTCAAATACCAGTTGAGAAAAAAAGTTTATTTAAATGAATGTCATTTAATGTGTTTCTTATTTCATTCAGTATGTGTGTTACTTTTCATACTTCATTTCTTTCATGCGTCTCTGTTTATTATTTGTTCCAAAAAGCTAATGATTTCTAAGGTCTGTCTGTACTAGAGAGTTTTGTTGTTCCCCACCACCAGTTCAGGTATGTTGTGCCACTGTCAACTTTGGAAAAGTAAGTCTGACAAATATTCCATTAACATTGTGGTGGAGCTGACACAGTTCTTCCGTTTGAATATCCAGAGTGCTATTTCCTGCCTTCCAAGCTGGTTTTGTTTTGCCCTGTGTGCAGATACAGATGACATCTCTTGGGAGATGTTAAAGAGTAATTGGACTGGCCTGGGTGGCCTGGGCTTCTCCACACTGGAAAGCACTATGAAGTGTTAGTTGATATTCAGAGGATGATCAAGGACTAAGATCTTGCTGTTACTAAATAGTAAACACGAAAAACAATATATAGCAAGACATACTTGAACCTGAAAAGAGGCCTTTGAGAGGAGAAAATTATTTTTATAAAAATAGTCAGTGGATCTTTTGGTTCTCGGACCTTTCATGCTCTATTTAAGTTTGAGTTAGTGAAACTCTACTCTTACTTCAGCATGGCTGTGATTAGCCTGATCATCTGGAAACCGAAGCATGCCATCCTCCAAGGACAGCAGAGACTGAAAAATACAAGAGTATCCAGACTTACAAATGACAGAAATAGTTCCTTTATGCAAAACTTCTTTGTAGTAAATAAGCCATCTATTCTGACCAGTTTTCAACTTCCTCATTTTCTTCTCTTTTGGAAATGTAGATCTCATGGCAAACAGCTGAGCAGCAGCTCTAGTTCAACAGGAGAGAGCCCGTTGCAAAACCCTTTGTGTTGGCTATCACCACACAGGTCTTTGGCTTTTAGAGAGAATACAAGAAGAAAGAAAAACTTTGGTTTACACCAAGCACCTAGATATAAAGACTGGTTTTGGCTTTGAGTTTAGCATTAGGAGTATATACTGCAGTGACTGGCTGACAGAATATAATAAAAATTAAAAATTAGCAAAAATGAGGCAGAGTTATCTCTCGACTGGCGCTACCAGCTGTGGGTGGGAGGATGTCTCCTGGGCCCCTGAGACTGGTAGCAGTGGAGTGAGGGAAGCAATCCAAGCTTTCCTGCAGCAGCACGAGGAGGGAGTGGGCAGTCTGCAAGCAGGATGTGCTTGACTGTGAGGTAAAAAAAACCTTGAGGCGGGCGCAGTTGAAAGAGCATCCTCCAGCTAAGAACTTGGGCAGAGCTGCAAATCCAAAGGAAATCTGGTGTGCGTGGGTGTTTGTGCTTTCCACAGCAGACATGAGAAAGCAGTGCTGAATCCTGGCTCCTGAATGTGAGCACACCAAATGTAACTGCAGGGTTTAACCAGAAGTCTTGGATGCTCTGCTAGTGCAGACAGACCTTAGGCTGTGTTATGTCACCAGCCTCGGGAATGTGACTCTGAACCGCTGAGCTAACATTAATGTGAGACAATACCCTTAACAATAACCGCATCTGAGCCCTCCTGTTCCAGGTCAAATGGATTATCTCATTCCTGGAGTGAAAGGATCCCAGACACAAAACATATTTCAGACATTTGTGAAAATGGGAGGCCTAGGAGTAATTCTTGGCAAGGTAAGTGTGAACCTCTGTGCTGGGTACAGTGGAAACCAGCCTCTGGACCATTGCTGCTCTGCTGAAAGTTTAGCTGATCTTAGGACAGCAGAATGACTCCTTAAAATTGTGCTAATTGTTATTAACCTGGAAGTGAGATTTAGCAGCACCCTACACAAGTACCTTTTTTGCACAGTGCTTTATCACACAGAAATGACATTTAATTTCTCCCATTCTTCCCGTGTAAGTTAACATGAAAAATAGGACATCTATTCACTCTTGCCAGCTTCTGTGATTTTTGTCAGGCAGTGTTCGGTGTTTTTCTTTAAGTGTAGTGATTTTCTCAAATGAAAGCTGAAATTACAGATTCTTTTGCTCTGCACAGTTGCAGCAAAAGGTAGAGAAAGATCACGTAAGTGTCAGGTTTAGCTGGTCTGAGCTAAATCAAGAAGGACTGATCAATGACTTTTAAATGGTTAAAGCTAATGAGGTAACAACTCTTTTACTGGGGATGCAAAAAGAATATACAGTTTAGCATGGGATGCAGGTGAGTTTAAAGTTGTTTTACTGTCTGTCTTTATCCTTTGATTTCTTTCAGGTAATATAGGAGGAAACAGAAAGAAAGTCAGAGGCAAAAGATTTAGGCCACGGTCTAATTCAACTGAGTAAGTCTGAACTTATAAAAGCAAAGCCAAAAAGTACAGTTTTCATATTTGTGTTTTGTAGATGGAGATTAAGAGTACTGAAAAGTAGACAGCTGCATTTTTGTTCTGTGGCCCATTCTGATTGCTGACTGATAATCTGGTAGCTGGTTTTGATAATGTATTTCAAACTCTTTTGTGTATTCTTTAAAAATTAACTATCAATTTTCTTTTTTATGTAGGCTTCCTCTCAGTCGTTCCCATAGCAATTCCCAATGATGGTGGCAGCCTGCACCATCACTGCAGGCTTCTGTCTACAGTAAACTGCCATTGCTGAGTGTATCCTGGTTCAATACTGAATTTCCAATAACCTGTTTCCTACTCTTTTCTTCACCTTGGGCTGGGGCATTGCAGAGTTAGATATTTGTATCTCTGCATACCTGCCTGGAGGTTTTAGGAGGGGTATCTGCTTTGAGAGTACCCTGAAGTTTATCACTATAAACCTAAGGCAGCCAGTCTTGAGTAAGCCCTACAATAAATGGGTAATGAGAGTCCATCCTTACCAAGCAACTGATCACCAGACCTTTCTAGTATGGCTTCCAGTTGCTTTCTTATTGATTTATCAGTTACTTTTACTGAAGAGCCTATCTATGCAGTGCTCCCCATAGGGAAAGGGCCTTTCTGATGTGCTTATGCCTGCTGGTTCAGGCTCCTTTTGTGAATGAATGGTGAGTGGCTGGGAACATAATCTCTGGATTTGTCAAGCACCGGCCTGCTCTTACAACACTAATGCCACATGGGAATGGCCCCTTCTTTGACCATGGTGGCGATGACAGTGCCCTTTCCCCATTATCATTAGCACTAGCTTTGTAACTCTATGGGCAAATGGACTTGATACCTACCCTGCTGGAAACTGATAATGCTAACTCCTCTGTGGGTGCTGCTTTCTTCAGTTTGGGGATTTTCAGTTTGGTCTGAAACTTTTCTTCCACCTGCAGTGCACTGTCTTGAGGTGAGTAGGCTCAGAAAGGTTCGTAGAGAAGACCTTCTGTTACAAGTTACAGAAATAATAGTTTGATGCACATTGCAATTATAACATTGCATGGTTAAAATGGCAACATGGACCCAGAAATTTTAGCCCCAGACCCCTTGGAACAGTTTATCTACTGAGTGCCCCTGTGCTCTTGGTGTTTCTTCTGATAAACTCTTACTGAAATGTTATTTAGCTCATTTTCTTTTCTCCTTCCATGAGACAGTTTGATAAAAGCAAAGTTAGTCTGACCAAACTGCCAAGAATACAAATGAGATTGCACGTTCTTCTTTAGAAACTTGTCCTGTACTTTTCTTCACTTTCCAGTTGTATTTCTTAAACAAAATTTGTTTAAAAAAAACAGTTTAAATTTATAATGCCATTATTTTATCATTCAGCAGAGGTGCATACTGGGGCTGAATTGGTCCATAAAGAATGGAAACAGATCAGCTCTTTTTAGCCTAGAGTGAGCATACCTGAATGGGAATAGTATTATTTCCAGTAAATGCAAGACAACCCAATGGGCATATTTTTTCCTCTGTGCTGCATAGCTGGTATTTTATACATTTACTTTAAGAATTTTGGAGCACTAAATAAGTGGGTAGACAGAGAGAGTGTGAGTTAGAAATCTTTTTTCCTGTAAATTTTTTTTCTCTTTTAAAGGTGCCCCTGAATTTCCACCTAATTCTCTACTTTCTTTCTTGCTTCTTGTCACTGTCTCTTGACCCAGCAGCAGCCCTGGTGCTAGAAGGAGGAGACTTGTACTTTCGAAGGCTGTGCAGCAGCCTGTTAGGGATTAAGCACATCATGAGTGTTTCTGGGAGAGACCTGCCAGGCTCTTTCTCCCAATGGCATCTATCCTGGACTGCACAGGACTACGTGGCTTGTCTGAGCCTTCTTAGCAAGCCTGTCACCCTTTGGGAAGAGAGCTCCCACTGAGTGATCCATGTGCTATGTCAATTTGGTGGGGAACAGAGAGAATGGCCGAGGATGCACAGTGGCTCTGGTTAGAGAGGTAACTTCTTTTGCGAGCAGAGAATAACTGAGAATGAACTACCTGTGGCCAGCATTTACTCATTTAGGAAAACAAAAAGCAGTGCTAGGTCCTTTGAGGATGCCTCAGAATACATGGAGGCTTTTCCCAGACAAATTTACCTTCTTATCTTCTCTGGGAAATACAGAAGAATATTGAAATCTGTTCCAAAATAGTGGATGGCATTTGGGAAGTCCACTGGGAGTGTGGCCCCTGGGAGCGCAGTGAAGCATAGTTGCTGAGATGGAAGAAAAGGGGTAACACTGTTGGTCTCCTGTTAGCAGTAGAGACAGTATAGTTAACCACTGGAAACCTGGGTTCATTTGTGACATACCTTGTGTGTAAGTCAAATGTATTTTTTAAGCAGGTGTATGCTAGTACAGTTGCCTGCAAAAGTTCTTGATGTGCATAAGTGCAGGAACTGCATATATTATGCACAAAGATATTTTGTATAAAGCTGAGCACCAGATAGAGACTTGTGCTATTAATAATTTAAGCAAAATTTCTTAAGGATGAAGCAAGGTTTGAGCTTTGGAGTCCTCATGAGCAGCACTGACAGGAGGCTTGCAAGCACATTGGGCAATTCCTGAAAAATGTACTGCTCACGCCTTTGTGCTACCCCTTATACCTAACAGATGTGTGTACATGGTTTCAGCTAAGGGTATAGCTCTTTTGTGATGGTTTTACTTTCTTCTCAATGTTTTACAACCAAATCTGTGTTCTTTAATAAAGGCAGGTGGTTCAGTTCACACAAAAGGGATGTCAACAGGCCAAATGTTTCCACAGCTTTTTTGGAAACAGGATTGGTGAAATGGCCAAAACAAGTTTTCTGTCAAAATCAATTAGAGTTATCCAGGAATGATAATGAGAGTTTTCTGAATAAGCTGACAGTTTAATTGGGATCTTGTGTTAAAATAGGTCCCAAGGAACATGCGTTTTGCCAAATAGCGATTCTGACCTTTGTTAATTTGCACTGCTTTTCTTATAAGCATTTGTCTTCCTCGTTGTTTTAACTGATACGAACACCTTTGGCTTAGACTTTCTATTATATATTGTCTTTTTGCAGCAGGGTAACCCATGCATCTGAGCCTGGGCTTTCTCTCGCCCACCAAATCCCGGCCCAAGGCATAAGCCCAGGGGGTTCTGACTACCCCCAAACAGGGAGTCGAGATCACAGGTCAGTCTCACCTGCCCCTGCATTCTGGGCTGCCATTTTATCCTGTGAAAAGTCCCTTCCCTCAGTATACAATAGTTTCACTGTGGCAAAACACTGTGACTGCTTGGAGGTGCTCCTGCTGCTAGCTAACCTTCCTCCTCACCAGCCTGAGGAGTACGAGTACTTTTGACCCAGGTCTTTTGCCTTGTTGCATGTTGCGCTACAAGCCAAATCAAGCTGTTGGTCTAGCTGTAGGCTATGTGTAAGAATACCTGAGTTTTAAGTGGAATTTCTCAAAGAAAATGCAGATTCTGGTCATCGCTAATGAACACGTGGCCACGAAGATCAGCCTGGGAGCTTTCTAATGGTATAATGTAGTGGTCTGCAGTAACTCAAGTTAACCTTTCTGTAACAGATTAATTGAGGGGATGAACGACGGTCTGTAGTGTAACCAGACCCAGGAAACCCTGCAACATGGTTGTGCAACAACTGCATGCTTTGATACCACATTACACTTTGTTTTCTGATACAGAAAGCTAGATTGGGAGTGTTTCATGGTTACCAAAACCCCTTTCAAATGACAAAAAGCAAGTAAAAAATACTGCAGCAAGTACAAGAAAATTTGTAGTTGCACCTACAATTAAAGCTCAAGCAGAAGTTTATTAGTTTCTGGTAATGGTGGCGTGAGCCTGTTTCACTTGTTGTTCATTTGTTGCTGCGCTACCACTTTTGACATTTTATTTCTCTAAGAGCCCGAGCTGGAAAGCATAAAGCACTCCTGATTCCTGATAAATAAGCAAGCTGAGGAAGCTACTTAGAAGCACTTGTGGCTGAGGGCGAGTATTTTCTGAGAGCTGTGGCTGTGCTTGTGCGGGGTTCCAGAGCAAAAAAGGAGCAAAAGAAGTCGAAAAAGTGCTGCTGCTTTTGTCGTCAATGTGGTTTGAAATGTGTGTGTGGGGTGGGGGGTTGAATGACATGATCTGGTCCAACTGTTTTTCATCTGAGCAATCCCTTGCAAGGCCTGTTCACGTATTTGAGGTCATTGGAGTCACTCTCATAAACAAGGGTGGCATGAACTGGCCCAGAAATATAAAATAATAACTTGAAGAGGAGTTTTCTTTCCCTTTTTCCTTGTTTGCAATTTGTTTCCTATTTCAGAGTATGCTAGTCTCTATTATCTAAGGGTGGTGATCACAAATAATCATTAAGCTGCTACCATTCTTATAAAACAAGAACAGACTTTGAACTGGGCCAGGCAGACTCCTATTTCTACGTTGCTCTTTTTTCTTAACATGACAAAGCGGGGGGAATTTACTAATCTTTTTATTGGGGACTAAAATAAATGAGTTACAAAAAAATTTTATTTTTCCCTTTCAGATAATTCAACACTGTCTTTATTTCATAGTTTTCATGTAACTAATATGAGTATGCAGCTCAGACTTTTCTCCTAAAATGTGTGATTTTGGTATCAAGATTGCTCCTGTAAAATGTGAGATAGCTCTGCAGCCCACCTCCATTGAAGCTTGTTGTGGTCCTGCCGAATTAAGTGATCACTGAAGAATCAGAGGGTTATTTGCACAGAAGTGTAAAAATTACCACTGTAGTGGCAAACAATTGAAGCCTTTTAACACACTGAGGCTGAAATTCATTCCTATAGAAAGTTTTTGTGCTCATTAAGCTATTTTCTTGCAGTTTATTCTAGATGGGTGCAAACATGTGTCTTCAACAAGCAAACTGCAGGATTGGAGCCAAAATGCCCCTTCATCCTTATTCTGAGGTCATGAGAGGAATTCAAACCATGACCTTAATGCTGGTTGTCTGCATAGGAGTGGCTTTTGCCCTTAAGACATTTAATGAATTATGTATCCCAAAACATTTCCAGATTAATCAAACATTTTAAAAAGTCTTGTTGTAGGTCAGATTTTCTCATGCAGTTGTACACGTTGCCTAGTCCTCACCCAACATCCATACTAATTTATTTGCCATATTCACTTGCATTTTGGGGATGAAGACATCCTTGCTAAGCTTGTGCTGTGTGTTCTCAGATTTTCTATTCTTGTTCTTCTGCTTTCTCTGTTCCTTCCATTGCTTTCTGCAGGTATTTAAACCCATGGTTCAAAAGAGAATATAATGTAGCTAAGTGGGTAGAAGATGTGAATAAAAACACTGAAGGACCATACTTTAGGTATTTTGTAAATTAATTTTGTATAATTTTTAAGAGCTGTTCCAGCATATACAAATATCTTGGGACTCCTACCTTGTATAAATCAATACAAGTTACTGTAGGTGCAAAGGGCCCCTCTTCTTTTGCTGCATTTTGATGTCTGTTTTTGGCTTCACGTGCAATTTACAATTCTTTTCCTGAATGTTTTAATGAAGCCATTGAAAAGGATGTGTGTAGTGCATGCGTTCCCACCATCATCTGTAGCTTGTAGTAGCTTTCTCATCATTTTATGCCAAGTAGTGTTTTATGGGCATGAGACATATTTGTCACTAATAAAGTACTATTAACTTAAATAGAATGTAATTTACTGAAGCAAGTGGTTTCATAACACATTGACTCTACCCACTGTCTTATATAGTGCATACTAAAATTCAAATGAAAAATAATAGAACGTAGTGATATTTTACCCTCAGCATATAATGAAATAATTAATATATTGTAATTGGAAAATTAAATGTATGAGAATATACTCTGTGCTCTATTTATCAAACCACTAATGAATCTGTTACAAGTGAGTGTAGGGTTCTACCAAAAATTTCACTTGTTTTTTGGAGGGGAAAGTGTGTATTATTTTGATGTATTCCAAGTTAAAGAGAAGAAGTACACATTATGCTGGCCTCCCTGTTGTACATGAATCAGGAGTCTGAGAATATTTTAGTAGATTTCCAAAAGATAAAATACCACAGCTGAGGCAGAAGTTTATATCAACTGAAAAAATCAGCTAGCTTAGGAAAGAATGGAAGGCAATTCATGACAAAGAATATAAAACATAAAAGAAATTTATGAAGCTCTAAGTTGACATATCAAAAATGAATCTGAAACAAGAATTATAGAAACAGAAAGAAAAATAATAGAAAGCAAAATCTGTAGAAAAAACAGTGAAGGATAGTCAGAATGAGTAAGTAGAATCTTAACAATAATTTTGCTGCATTAGTAGACCTAATAATAGCTCTAAAGGGCATAAACATTCACTAAATATATCCAGTGTGTATTTGGGAAAAAATAATGTGATGAAGTTGTATCATAAGATGCTAATGAAACACTTCTAATACTAGCAGTGGCAGATATTAAATAGCAGAGTGCAAATTTAGCCATTTTTAGAATAAAAAATGCCAGAAAGTCTTAAAAGAGCATAAAATTGTCACTTTTTGAAATCATTTTAAATCACAGAGTAAGTTGCAGAAAGGCTTTCCAATGAACAAGTATGCAAATGAGGGAGATTTAAGCCTGCCTGTCCTAATCTTAGTCCTGAACAAGGAGTAAAAATTCCTGACACAAGAATCCAAGTCAGGAATCCAACAGGAGGTTGATGTGTTTTTGCCAGCCAGTATCAGCCAGGTGTCTGTTGGTGCTTGAACATTAAGGCAAGGTGTATTGTGAGTCTGGGTGTTGTACCATTGCTGGTTTTAGCATTGAGATACAAATTCCAGGTCAGGTGCCCAGCATGTTCAAGAACCAGGGAGGTTTGAACCCTGAGAAACCTTAGAAGGGGCTGCAGGGCCTCAAGCTGTTCAGTTTAATGGAGCAGCTAAATGCTTAGCTGGTCATAAAATCTACATAGCTGCACATGGAGCAAAGTCTTTGTAGGAAGACCTTTAAACTAGCAGACCAAGACTGATAATGACCAGAAGTCACTGGACAATGAAATTGGATACAAACACACTAGAAATGAGGTGTTTTTATTAGCAGACCTTTTCATAAAAATACCCTTTTGACTTTTGTTGTTCAGACAAGGCCATCAGTCACCCACCATAGCCTAACCCCAGAGCTGTCTGTCAGGGTGTCTATATCAGAAGCCCTGTGGTTGTAATGAACAAAGACATTGAAGGAATGTGAAGATAGCACTGGTTTAAAATACTTTACTTTAAATGGCTAATTAAACAGGTCTGGATTCCTGTGCGAATACTCTTAATTTGGTGTTAATCTTTTGATATAAGTATATCTTGATTTAGTAACTAGATTAAATTGATGGGAGTATACATCACTCCTGAGAGTTTTCAACTGTTGCACTGAATGAGTCACATATCTAATTATATTTGAGATAAACCAAGCATTTTTTGCATGTAGATGAGGATTAAGCTACCCACATGAGTTTTAAGGGCTGTATATCAGCAGAGATGAAACATAAATTTAAAATTTTACATTATAGAAGCCTACTAATCATTGCCTGCAGCAGTAGCTTTAGAAATGAGAGGGAAACTAGAATAAATTTAGAAACCTGTATATCCTAATTAATTGAGGTAACCATGGGGAAGTATTCTGCAGGCAAATAATGGAAGGCAAAGGATCAAATCTTCTCCCAGGACGAGTTGCCATGAGTTTATGAAAGGTTGAACTGAACGGTTGGTCTCCAAAACTCGGGTGCAATTTTGGTTAGTCTGTTACGGAGAGGAAGACATTGTTCCTAAGAATGGTGTGTCTGAACATCATATGGCTGGGTTTTGAGCCTGTGAAGTGATTCATGAACAAAACAAAGCAAACCTTGTTTCATAAACCAGAAAGTCAGGCTGAAGTCAGACTGTCCAGCTGATACTGCAGTTCAGGAAGCATAATCCAGGATAAAGTATTTATGTCAGATAATTAGCTGAGTAGTACTTTTGTTGCTAATCTTTCATTTGTCTTTTCTTTTAAAGACAGCCTGGTACTGTTTTGTTTGTCTCCCTATAGTTTTAGGAAAGTCAGTTGATGACTGGTGCTGTCACAGATAGAGTTGAAGTAGAATTACAAAAAATGCAAAAATGCTTCCTACAATTCCCAGGAATGATGCAGATTTTTCAGAAAATAGGGATATGTATCACAAAGACTTTCTCTACGAGGCTAAAAAGATCTGTATAAGTCAAAATTTCTCTGTCACCTGGTGTCCTAGTTATTTTTTTCCTAGCCTATGAGTCTAATGGGCATTGTTATATAATTACTTCTTATTAATGATAATAATAATAGTCACTGATATCGCTGGTGCCTGAAAGCTCCCAGCTGTGGGATTCCCTTCATTAAGAAAGTAAGATCTGTAAAGAAAAATCTCATTTTCTTCCTCAAATTATAGGCTAGATTTTAATTTTACATGCCGGTTCATAGCTGCATAACCCCAACAATAAACTCAGGCAGGAAACCTTTCCCTGATTTCAGCTTAGCTGCAAGGTGGGCTGTTTTACCAGTGTGGTATTACTGCTTATTTTATTATGGCAAATTAAAGTGGCTACTGCACAGACTGACCTTAGGAAACATAGTTAAGGATTACTTGAAATCTTCACTGAATCTTGAAAGACTCAAGAGCCATGGTGGTATCAGAAAATAAACTAAGAATCCCAAAATGTGGCATTTCTGTGGCTAATAATAGACCAAAAGAAGACAGGAAGGCACCTACTGAAGCACTGAGTTGCCGACATTTTATTTAATGCAAATATTTAGAGTAACTTAGATTCTATGGGAGTTGTTTGAATAGAAAAATAGTTTATGAAGAAAATAGGTTTTTAAAATGGAGACCCAGGACACCTACCCAGAAGGGTAGGGGCAGAGGGGCACTGGCAAGAGGTATGGAAGGCAGGATACAGCAGGCTATCATTTCCCACCTATTTTTAATGTCCTTTGGTGGTTATGCTGTCGTCTTCAGTTTCTCTCAGATCCTCCACAACTGATCATTAGCCAGAGTTGGCTCTGTTGCTCTGCCAGGTCTATTGGCTTCTTCTGTGATCATCCAGCTGAGGCCAGAGGCATGACCAGACATCAGCTCACTTCCTCTCACTGAGGCAGCTTTAGACCATGCTTAAAGGAAAAAAAGAAAGTTTCCACATTACAAACAAAGAAAAGTATTTGCCTTGTTGGCAGACAATAAAAAAAAGCCTATCCACCAGTAGGATCAGGATTTCATGTCAAGAGTTAGGGAGAAGAGTTCGTTAGCGAATGTCAATATCTGCTGCTGGGGCATTGCTGTGCAGTGCTGAAAATGGAGGACTCAAGCCATAGCCTTTTTCTCTTGTGCAGCCCCCGACAAGCTGAGCTGAACTTCTGTTGCTGCACTTTCTGAGGAAACTTAAAGTTGCAAGACCATTAGTTTTGTGACTAGGTGACACATTTCACACTGTTTCTTGTGGGCCAACACTCTTCCCGTTTAGGTGATGAGAAAGCAGAGCAGGCAGGTGCCTGGCTGCAGGAGAGCATGTGCAGATGTCCTCCTGCTGCGACAGCGTTTTGTTGTGATTCACATCATGGTCCCCCACAGCCTTAGTACCAGCTTCCAGGGCAGAAAGATGGATATAAAATGGCCACTACACCTTGCTTTCTGGTCAGAAACTAGAATTCTTGCAGTGCGTTGGGGTGCATGGCTTCGTTTGGGATTGGCAGTAAAACCTCTGAATCTATGTTCTAATGTGTACAGGGCAGTCCTGGTTTCTTGTATGCATTTCAACTGGAAACAATATTTGGCATGAAAGCTAATGGATTTGATAGCAGGAGAACTAAATCTCCAATGAAAGCTAAATGGATCCCACCCTTGACCAAACTGCAAAGTTTTGCCTACCTTTATCCCCAGCGTTACCTGCAAGTGTCCCTGAATGCTGTCTTTCTTCCATCCTGTAAATGAGGAAAGTCATGGCTGGCTCTTTCTCATTTAAAGTATATGTAAATCTGGGATACACAGCACATACACAGTGGTGGGGCATAACCTGAAAGGTGGTCAAAACCACCTCAAACAACTACACTTATCACACAAGACACATTGTAAGATCTGTGAGTATACGCTTAGTAGTGGTATGTTTTCACAGTCTCAGATGCAAAAACCAGCATGTAACTGTGTAGCAGAAATAAGTGGTGAGACCCTGGAAGGGGAGGGCAAGGTTATTTCTCTAAGTGTGCAACTGCATTCTCGACACATTCAGCTGCAGCTTTGCAGGTGAGCAGCAAAGTGCACATCAGTTAGACATGCAAACTAGTTGAGCAGGCAACATGAAGCAGGGTTGGGAAGGAGACGTAGGTAGCTACACTGGAGGTTTGGGCTTTAACATCTTTTGAAAAGGGAGCATCGTGTTTGAGTTATGGTGCAAAGCTGCCTGGCTAAAGGCTCAGTTAGGAATGCTAGTCAGAGGACCCGCTGTGCAGGGAAAATGTTCAAGGTGCCACATCCTTGGGGGATTATAGCTCCTCTGAGGATCACCTGCTCAGGATGATGGACAGGTAGATTGGCCATGGCTTTCCCCCTCACCATGGCCTTGTCTTGCAGTGCCTAAAATAACCCATGGGAAGAGCCTGTGGTGTTGCAGGAAGCAGTGTTGAGCCTGGCTGTGGTGCAGGGGACAGGAGATGCCTTCATTCTGGATGTCACCTCCTGCCTGTAGTACCTATATAATCAGCTTTCTGATAGGGCTTGCCAAGTCAGATCTAACACCCCCAGTTCCTTACTTCTGATCTCCAAATGCGTTGCTATAAATTTAAACATGGAGATTTTAAATTCTGCTGCAGCTGTGGGGCAAAATTTGTGAATAATTGGATTACTAATAATATGTAAAATTTGCACTCCTTATCTTTCCTCCTTCCTCTTCCCATTTTTTTTTCATTCTAAATCTGATAGTTTATTGGCGATTCTTATCAGTCCAAGTGTGGGCAGAGATGAGAGGACTTTTATGGGTAGTGAACAGCAGGGGACTGTTGACAACCTTTCCCTGGATTTTTTTTCTTTTTAATAACCTGCTTTCTTGCATATGCAGTTTGGTGCCTGTATCTGTGATACTGGACATATGAAAACCTTGCTTTATAATGCAGTAGCTGTTCAAAATTTTCTTCTTGAAAACATTAATGTGTGTCCAGTTCATTTTAATGGGTGATCCAAGTGCATGTGCTGAAGATACACTCTTCCATGTTTGGATAATTGTACCAACCTAAATCTTTTAAGCACTGTTGAACTTAGGGGCTACCACATGAGGCTTTAGAGCATCGTGAGCCAGATTCTCGATCTCTCACCATCTGTTTTCCATTGACACCTTGTTGCTTGTGGCTACCATTGGTCATTGTTTGTATGGGAGACAAGAGAGTGTGCTGCTGTAGGAAGCTATAGATACACAAAAAAATGATACAGTACTCCAAAATAAAAGAATAATTACTTAAAGTAAAATAATTTCACTTAGTAATAGAGTTACAACACAATTCCAGACACAGAAGAGTCCTTGCCTTGTCTGTAATCCTCTTGAGACAAAAGGACGTGATCTTGCAAATCCCAGAACTAGGGATGTGAGGCTGTCTGCCAGGGGTGGTTCCTGTGGCTCCTTGGTATCAGTGATGGTGCTCATCACTGGGGTCTACAGCTGCACAACACACAGCCCCTTGCTGCACTTGGGGGGTTTGGAAGACCTGTCTGTAGCAACCAAGGGAAACCTTCCATCTTCAGGGTCATGTTAAGTTCAGAAGATAGTAAGTAGCTGTGCTCAGGTAGGGTCTGGGTGATGTGCCTGCACTAGTGGGAGGCCTCCTTTGAAAAATGCCCTCAGTCTGCAAAACAGAACAAGAAGGCCAGAGTAGCTCAGTTTTTCTGCTTTGAGGCTTTTTTTCCCTTTTAGTCTCCCCAGATTTAGAGCCTGTTAGGAACCTCTCAAGTGGGAAAAGTGCAGAATCTCAAAACAGAAGCATAAGAGTTTTTCTTGGGTATAAAATTTCAGTCAATAATGTGCTGCTGCCTTATTGACATGAAAAGAATGCCTTTCATGTGATACAAACATTTACCTGCTCCTGCTTACTCTACTCACCTTGTACAGAAATGCTGATTGCCATTGACTAATCAGTCCATTTTTGTATATTCTCATCAGACTCTTTCTTTGGCTGGAACAATATGCACTGTATGATGCTTGCATGTCTAATAATTTGTTATTAGCACTTTGTATATGCCTTTGTTACTTCACAACTAACAGTTCAGCCTCCAAGTGCATGCATTTGTGTAAATTAATGTGTTATAAAATAATAGATTTATTTGCTATGTTTGTATCAGTATAGGACGTGTAAGATAATGCATAAAGACACTGGTAATTGCCATTTAGTCACTGGCAGAAGGCATTGTTCAGCTTGTATTTATACAGTCACTGTTTCTATTTAGGCTTCATAATGCCATATCTATCTTTTAGTTCTGCATTTATTCAACTGCAGATTTGATTTGTTATTTTGTGATTACAGTACCATATAAAAGAGTTTAAGAAATTGTTTTTGTTAGCAATACAATTCTAATTAGTAGGAAATATCATTTTTTTCTTACAGTGCTCCTGAAAGCTATAAATACCTTTATTTATATAATAAAATTATTAGACTACTGATCAAACAATTTTATCCCCCCAATATTGAGCTAATAATAAGCTATATACTTGGTTCTGAACCAAGCTTCAGAGTAATGGCAGTTGCTGTTGCAGTGCTAGGATCTGAAGACATCACATTTATTTTGTGTGTTTTCAACATCTCAGGACACTGTCTCCTGCAAAGTCTCCATCTTCATCCACTGGATCTATTGCTTCCAGCAGAAAATATCCTTACCCGATGCCACCACTTCCTGACGAGGAGAAGAAAGCCAACAGGCAAAGTGCCAGGGTATGTCTCATCTTCTTTGTGCATTTCATCAGTGACTTGATTTACTGGTAGTTTTTCAAAAGGAGAGGGTGGCAGATCGGCGTCTTTAACAATCAGTGAGAGCAGCAGTGGAATTTGCTTTGTACTCTTAACCTCAGAAGCTGCTGAAGGCTGAGCCTCTGGCAGCTATTAGGGCAGCCTTGGTGGCTGTGTTTACAGATACCTGTTCAGGTTGCTCTTAAACCTGCCCTGAAGCCCCATTTCACTAGCTTTCTTATTTCAGGCTGAGAGTGTGCCTAGGGCAGCCTTTGGGCTGCAGCCAGCCAGCCCTGGAGCAGGTGGTTCATCTTGCTCTCCTCCCTTACCTCTTCCAGGGGGCTGATGCAGCTGGCAACTCTCATTTGGCCAGCCAGATAGCTGCTTTCCAACTTTATGGAAAGGTAACCAAGTTCTAGTTAAGGAGGATGTGGAGGGCACTGGTGTATCTCAGCCCAGGAGCTGCCTTGGCACCAGCTCAAACCCACAGCAGAAAATCAGAAAATCATGCTGCTCTGAGCAGAGTTACACAGAAGAGAGTGGGAAATTAACTCTAATATTAGCGTAACTGTAAGGTAAAAGCTGTCTAGGACAAATCTGGTACTACACTGACATTTTTCCTTTAAACTCTGCACTCCCAACTGCAAATATTTACTATGTTGAGTGCAAGTCACACTGAAATGCTCAACACTGTCTGCTGACTGTGTGATCTAACAGACACCCACCAGAGGCTGGGAGGTGACCAAGAGCATAGCTTTAGTGACCCAAGTGATGTAGATGCAGTTCTCCAAACACGATTCTCACACTGTTTGGTAACAGCCTGTTTTATCTTGGTGTTCTATGTGTGTTTGTGTTCCTTTTTCCCTTTTCCAGCTATGGGAGACGTCCATTTAGCTGCACTGTTTTCCTGAGGTGACACCAGAACTGTTTACTGTGGAATTTGTAGAAACTCAGCATCACTGAGTCATTGCACATTCTTCTGCTCTTCAGAAAGATTAAGGGAGATGCCTGTGATCACAGTGAGAACCTCCTCTCATCTGGAAGGGAAAAAAGCAGTCTTTTTCTTTCTTTCTTTTTTGTTGACTAGTATTTTGATGGATATGATGAACAACCAAAATTGTAACAATTAACAGGGGATAATTAGTCCAGATGTGGCAAGGTTATTCCGCATGATGACAGATACACTTACCTAGAATCCCAACTGAAGTCCGTTTGCCAGGCCCAGTTAAGAGAGGTTTTTCTGTGGTTTATTGCAGTCTCAAGTCAGACCAGAGTGGAACTGGGAACACACCTCCTGGAGAGCCCAGCCAATGTAAACTTGTACGCTGTATGCATGAACCTTGTGTTCTTTACTTTACACATGTAAGGGATAAACAACATACTGTAGTAGAAATCAGCATGCAGGAGTAAGAAATATAGGAATTTTTTTGTGACAGGATTTCAAGCTTTGAAAGACAACTATTTGACACAAATGTCAAACAAACAAGGATCTTTTTTTTTACCTTACATGTTTATAATCTCAGTATACAGATTGTATATATGTAAACATTTGATAACGTTAAAATAGCTGTTATACATAAGTGTATTTTGCCAAATGCCTAAAGAAATAGTCATGACTAACATCATCACACTTCAGATTTTCTAATATTACAAGCAGGCATCTTTGGAAATACAGGAAGTACAGTACTGTAAAACTGTGTCTCTCAGAAACTGGTGTTTGACCAAAATCTATACCATCTTTTCAGTATCTTATACTGTCTTGACAATCTCAGTTGTATGGTAGACTGCAGAAACTGGTACAGCAGCACTTTGTCTTAAATCATCATAAAAGGAACCAGCTAAAATCCATTGTTCAATGAGATGACCAAAGTATCCTCTCATAGGTGTAATCAAGAATGATTCAGCAGACAACAGAGACAGAGTCTTTAAGTAATATGCAGTCCAAACTTACTGGACATTTGGGAATACTTCTAAGTAGTCAATTCAGGATGTGGTGATGTGAAGTCCTTCCAGTGAGAGTTGCTGTGTATTTTTGATAGAGCATTTCAGATGCTGTTTTAGATGGCAAGGCGTAGCTTATCAAAAGCATAATGATTTCACTGCACTAGATACTAACAGTGCGGGGCAAGTGGCCAGTTTCATTGCTGTCTTTTAATTTTTGTTACTGGAATTGCCTTTACCATGAGCTTGAATGCTATGCTTGCTGCCCCCTGAAGCCCCCTTGACAGTTTTTTGGGGCATTAAACTGAGTACAACTGAATTTAGCCTAAAAAATGGGGTGGGAGGGAATAAACCCTTTCCCATGGAGATGTTAATCTGGTGTATAAGTGGGTGGTTAGATTTCTAACACCTGAGACTTCTGAAGGTTGTTGTGAAACAAGTGTCTTTTGATTGCGAATTTTCAGTCGGGAAGAAACTGGACCATATTAAATCAGTTTATAATTCTACAGCTTTCCCAAATTGACTAATTCTTAGCTTCAGGTAGTGCCATTGAAGAATAAAACACCTGATTCTGTGTGGTGCAGTTGAATACCTTGCCCAACAGCCGTATGATCAATTAGATATTATTGTAATGGGAACATCTGTGGTGTTTCTGAATCTTCTACCTCTGTCATCTGTTTCCTTTAATAAGTGATCCCAACACTTGCAGCCTTTTAATATATTTTTTTAAGTTTCTCAATAAAGTCAGATATATGTAAGATTAAATTAAGAAATGTTTAAAAATGTCAACAACTGTAAAGTATGTAAGATTTTTAGAAGCATTATATTTTATGATTAGGCTGTATGTGGGATTATGACAAAATACTGGCCTTGGCATTCAGATAATTTTCCTTCACAGTCAACAGGTTATGGTAAGTATTTTGGAGAAAGAAAAATATGAGTGAGCACAGGTGGATGCAGACAGATCATCTGGAAGGAGCCTGTCACTTGTAATTGCTGTAGGAAAAGATTCTGCACTTTTGTGAAGGGTAAATATCCATCAGCACTGAAGAATATTTTTTGCAGAGATTTACTTTGAGTGTAGGTTACTGGATTAAAGGTAGCTGGTAGCGTGTAAGCTCATGAAATTAGGGTCTGAGCCATAATCACTTGAAATCAGTATGTCTTTTATTGATTTCACTGGACTTTTAGTAGGACCCTCAAGGAGTTCACCCGCATTAGGACATTTTGCTAAGCCGATAGCCGCTGTGTTACTCTGTCGCCTGGAAACTGTTTTTCCCTCCCATATTAGTATCTTGTCTTTAGTGACTGGACTGTTCATCATGTGCCTTTTATGGTATTTTGTCTGGATACAAACTGGCATGGAATTTTGAATAATCCTGTTAGATTTCTGTGCATATTTTTTGTTTACCACTGTTTTCCCTTTCCATTTTGCCTTATCAAGAAGCAGCTACATTTGGCAGATAGAACTGGATATAACATACTGGCTCTTTGTGTAATGTTCATAGCTTCTTGTTTTGCAAACAAATGGCTCTCCCGGCTGTATTTTCAATATAATATGTACTTTCAGCTTCTCTCGTTTTGGTATAATTCATTTGTAGGATATGATGATAAAGTTATGTGTGTAGTGTAACTTTAGCAGACACTTTCACATTTGGAGATACGTAGTGACTGGAAGTCTAGTTATGAGCACTAAGTTTAAGTTAAATGTTGACTTCCACTTTGATGGTCTTGAGTGAGAACATCACAGGACTTGGGGTTTTACAAAATTCTGCAGAGAATTTTGCATCAGTTTAGTAACTTTGAGACCTTGTTGTTGCACAAAACCTGAACTGGCAGGGCTCTGTGAGCCTTCAAAGCCAATGGA
Organism: Coracias cyanogaster; assembly: GCA_033124195.1. Lineage (NCBI taxonomy): Eukaryota > Metazoa > Chordata > Aves > Coraciiformes > Coraciidae > Coracias > Coracias cyanogaster. The sequence continues at coordinate 68,799 of JAVSBS010014218.1, forward strand.
ATTCAAAGAAAGAAGTTGTTTGCTTACATTGTGTAGGTTCCTACTTCTAAAATAGAGTGTGTTGGAAAGCTGCCAGATTAATAACCTTGAAGATTGCAGATATTTTTATCCACTGTAGTTAGTTACACTGGCAATAGCAATATAAATTGCTGCGTAATACCTCATCCAGTCTAAAAGAGCATTTGTATTGTCAATAAGATAGCTCAGTCATTTTAACTCATTGAGACTCATGCTTTTATTTTCTTTTTAATAAATGAACTAGTTATTGCCAACTATGCTGTAGATGCCTGTTGAAGTGGGGATGTTATCAGTTCTTCTAAAACAGAAGAAATTGTCCATATGAGCATAGGACCTGCAGGATGAGCTGTACTTAAGTTAGTGTTACGTATTTCAACATGGGAGAAGAATCTTGTATAACTGAAAATAAAATTAATATGACTAACTGATGGAGACTGGAAAACAGAGATCATATCCAAATAATAATGCTGTACAATGATGCCACAGTTTAACAAGTAAAAATTAACCTGCTAATTCTGGATTTGTTGACATTAAGAACTTCAGTAATCTATCCTGTAGACTTTTGGTGAATATCCTCAGACAATATAACAAAAGTTCTAAACTTACGTCACTGCTTGCCAGTTAGCTGGTTTGAAGCGTGAGTTGACTTTGAAGATAGCTACTTCCAAATAATGTAAGAGTTCCTGATTTATGAGATGTTCAACCTCCTAAGCTGGTGTACTCATTAGATAACTCTGCATTCATTAATGAATAGGATAGGATGTAACGTTAAAGAATGATGAGATGCCTAATACTACAGGATAACAAGTTAGCTCCTAGGATTCCATCATCAGATCCCATACCTAGCTGTTGTAAGCAAAATTATCACACCGCAGCGTAAAACTCAGCAAGCTCCTCTTCTATTCTCTTCCATCACCTTTTTGCTACTACTGAAAAGCATTTCCATGAATGATAATTACATCCACTAACAGCCTCTTGTGTTAGTTGGCTAAGATCAAAAAGCCGCTAAGTTAGTCACCTTCCCACACAGGGGCCTGGATAAGGTCTTGCCAGTGCTGTTAACGCATCTTTTGCTCTTGCAACAGTGTAGGTGATGGAGCCTCGTGTCACACGCCGTTCACACTGGTGTGCTGGTTTTGGCTGGGCTAGAGTTGGTTTCCACCATAGTAGCCAGCATGGGGCTGTGTTTTGGATTTGTGCTTGAAACAGTGCTGACAACCCAGGGGTGTTTTCGTTATTGCTGAGCAGTGCTTACACAGAGGCAAGGCCTTTTCTGCTCCTCACACCAGCCCACCAGTGAGGAGGCTGGGGGTGCACAAGAAGTTGGGAGAGGACACAGCTGGGACAGCTGCCCCCAACTGACCAAAGGGCTCTTCCACACCATATGATGTCCTGCTCAGCAATAAACAAGGGAGAAGATTAGTGGGGGTGGTTGCTGCTTGGGGACTGGCTGGGCATTGACCAGTTGGTAATAAGCAATTGTTTTTATTTGCATCACTTTTTTTGGTTTTTATTTCTCTGTTATTGCCCTTTTATTACAGTTTAGTATTATTATTGTTACTACATTTTATTTCAGTTATTAAACTGTTATCACAGTCCATGAGTTTTCTTAATTTTACCCTTCCAATTCCCTTCTTCTGTCCTGCTGCTGAGGGGCTGGGAGGGAGCAAGCGGCTGTGTGGTGCTTATTTGCTAGCTGGGGTTAAGCCACAACAACTGGTAAAACGCTTTGGTGGCTAAGCCATCCCTTGCCTTTCTCACCCTCTAGCACTGTTGAAGGCTCAGCCTCTTTAATGAGCAAGTCTGTGCACCTAGAAGTTGTGCTGTGTCCTATTTCTCTTGCTCTAAGTCTGAAGATGATCTGTTTCTTTCGCTATTTGAGTACCTGTATCAGTAGCAGATTGGGCCACTGTTATCAACCATGATGTAAGGTTACTTACCTCATTTTTTGAGAGCTTCAGCATTCTAGTCTCTTCTGAAGCCAGTTTTTTGCTCAGAATGGATTATCCATCAGACTGCTGAGCTGAAAACCCACTGTTTGCATGGCTTCCAAACCATATCAACAGTCTAGGACTTGACTTTGGTCAGATTTCCTGAAGACAAATCTAAATAAACTGCACACAGATGTACAGTTTGTCATCCCATGACTGCATGGTGGGGTAACCGTCCTGTGTGCACATTACTATTATCCTACTAGAGCAGGAAATAAGGAAACAGTGAAACTGATGGTGCAGACATAGCTGCAATACAGACAAGACTCATTTTAAGTGTGATCTCATCAGAAACGGGAAAGGAAGTACTAACTTCTATTATGTGCACTAAAGAACTCTTTTGACCAGAGTATTTCCCAAGTCAGCTTACAGAAACATTTCTGGTGCATCAAGTATGGATGCTGATGTAAACTAAAGCTTTGGAAACAGTAGCTCATACACCCAGCACATGGCATTTTGTCATTCCACAACAGTTTCCTGCAACTGTTTAGAGGAGCACTACAACAGTCCACATGAGTACGTTATTTCAGCCAAGTATCCAAAGCAAGCAGTAAAAATAAGTTCAGAACAGAGAAATGTGGTTGGTTTTGTTCACACTTGAGAAACTTTGTACCTGACTTAGTACAAAGTACCTACCAGGTCTGGCAGGTTTAGTTCTCTAAAATCCAATCTACACCAGTTTCACAATCACTTTAGCTACGCCAGCTTTAAACTGTCTAAAAACATCTGCTACAGAGCCAGGCTGTGATTCAGTGTAACTCCGAATGAGATGAAGAAGACTGGGAATACGCACAGAGCAGTTAAGAAGAAACACATTCTCTAAGGGAAAAGTATAGGTGTCTTACACTGGTTTTAATTACTACAGCATACAAGTTTTTTTTTTTTCTGTTGCTGTATTCCTCTGATTAAAAAAGTTTTGGTTAAACAAAATCTTAACATGAGGCCTTAAGACCTTATATATTCTAACTTTGGCATGAAAAGTCTATTTTTACAACCATGTTAGAAATCCTGTATATAGGCCTGACTGACCTTGTAAGTATAGTGGTGCTAGGAGCTCATCATGCAATATTGTAAGGCTCTGTATAACAGTAAATGCTGATTTATTTTAGTTCTTAGCACAGGGACTCCTGCTCACTGCCTGTGTAGAGACTCTGCATTATTTTATGCTTGGAAATACAGTCCAGAACATACTCAAACTGTGAATATATATATAACCTGATTTTTCTTTTCTTAAGGATAAGATATATTACAATAAGTGGTGTTTTATATAGAATACAGTACTTATTTTTATTGTTGCATAAATGCAAAATATTTTTTTCAGAATAGCAAAGCATTACAGAATTTTTAATCCGCTGGAGAAAACACTATTTACAGTATGACCAGTTCTTTCAGCAAAGCTTTTGGGGTGGTATATACCAGCTGGCTCTGCCAGCTTCATTTTATGCTAATGTTTAACTTGGGCATTGCTGTAAAAAAAAAAACAAAACACAACACAAAACCAAAAGCAAGCTATTTTTCCACTCATACTAGCCTCTACCAGTAAAACATTTAGAAAGGCAGGGAAAATTGTTTTGCCACTGGGGCTGGGCTAGTATTGGCAAAACAAACCAACCTACATCATAGTGTTTTCTTTGCTAAAATCCTTTAAAAAAATCATACTTGATGTAATCCAAACATATGATTTTGACAAACACCAAACTGAAATATCACTAGTTACAACTTTCTAGCTTTGAGCGTGATATTTTTGTCATAAACATTACAGGCATTGGGCTGTTGAAGCAGATGAATCTGGCTTTCATGTAGCTACGCAAAATGCTGCTTTTTATAAAATCAAATTATTGTAATTTGGGGTTCTAAATTACTGTTCACTTTTAATAACAGCATTACAGTATCCACTTCTATGAGAGTATTTAATACAAATGCCTGTGGTTTCAATGTTACTAACATATTGTAACATCAGTAAAGTGACTTTCAATGACAAAGGCTGTTGTGTGTATTTTTGTCCTTACAGTTCTTAAATTTAACACTTCCGGTCTCTGTAAAAGGAAAAGATGTTGCACCCATGGGGAAAAAAAAAGGCTAACAACCAATTTTAATAGAATACAGATGTTATTTTTCAATTTTCAGGGTTGAAAACGATCCTGTGAGCTTCTCAATCTTTGTCTTAGGGTCCAACTGTTCTAAAATCTAAAATTACTGTTCCTTACATTTGCATATCTGAGTGCAACCTAGAAAAAAAAAATTCTAAACCCTGCCAAATTGTCTGCACAAAGGTCAAGAGCAATCACCCCACTTAATATCATATAAGCATCCTTCCCAGTATGCCTTGCGGGAAAAAGAGGGCCCTAATCCTGACTTAACAATAACTGTTTCTCTAAAGCAGGTAACTTGCATATTCAAAGTGCCCACTGCAGCTCCTCTTAATGGGAAAGCAATTTCACACAGGTTTCAGGTAGTTGGGGTTTTTTTTAGCTAGATGGCAGCAAATTCTCTAGTCACTCCTTAGGAACCGTATTTATTGTCCTAGTTTATGTCTAAACATGAAAGGTTATTTATCCTGTCAGTTTCTGTTAATACCATGGATTTTTTAAATGCTTACAGAGAATAAAAAGCAATTATTTCTTGCATAAGGTAGAATTTATTCCTGGTATTGGAGCAATTTGTTTTCCAGTGTTCTCTGTTTTGTGTTTACAGGAAGATCCCTGAAAAAAACCCGTGTTGGTTCATAGTTGTTCTTGTAGCATTTCAGTGCCCAGCAGCTGCCTGGTGCCAGAACAGTATTTCAGACTGGGGAAATAAACTGAGAAAGTTAAGCCTGTGTGTTTGTTACTGGTCCTCTTTCACTGTTCCAGACACCTGTTATGCTTCTCATTAAAAAAAGTAACTCTCCCCTCCAGAACAACTCCCCAAGTATGCAAAATAAGCTAAACACATTTTTCAAGCCAAGTTTTTACTTATGGGTGCAGTTTTACTCCCACAGACTATTTTGTGAATAATTATGATTTATTGCATAATTTCCTACCTGTATTGGAGTGTGGAACTTCTGCAGGGTCTCAGATTATTTAGTAAGTTACACTTCTCTACAATAATTTTATATTCATTATTGCCTGATGTTTTCTTTCATTAGCAGTTTCAGGCCTGTGGTGGGTGGAGAATTGGAAAAGCAAAAGCAACTGCAGACCAAGGCAAAACAGCTTAATGTGGGAAATGAAGAAAACCCCATGGAAAGGCAGTCACTCACCATCTCCCACCAGCAGACCAGTGCCTAACCAGTCCCCAGGCAACAGCTACTTTGAAGAGACTTACCTGCCGCGTTTTATCGCTGAGCATGACCTTATGTGGCATGGAATACCCCTGTGGTCTGTTCGAGCCAGCTCTCCCCACCACCTTCCCTCTCAGCCTACTTGCTGGGGTCACATAGTGAGAAACAGAGAAGACCTTGATGCTGTGCACGCACTGCTCAGCAACACCTAAAACACTGGCATATGATCAATGCTGTTTTAGTCACAAATCTAAAGCACAGCAGCCTATGGGCTGTTTATAAAGTAAATTCCTTCCATCCCATCCAAACCCAGTACAAGACCAGAAACACAATTAAGCAAAAAGTATTAAGAGAAAAGTTGTGTGGGTAATGAGCATTTTGGTAAAGGTGTCTCATCATTTTCAGGATAAAATTAACAGTGTAAAGATGAATATTTATGCAAAATGGTCTAATCAAAAGCCTACAGAAGGAACAGCCTTTGCTTCATACTCTTGTTAACCTCATCAGCCTTCTACTATTTGAACTGCAGCAGAGCTGATGTTGACTACTTCACTCAGACAAGCCTTCATGGACTTCAGTCATTATGTCAGAAATGCTTTCTGTAGCATCCCATGTTTGTTTCTCAACGTAATTGTACATTGTCCTGTAGCACATAAACAGAATGTGGAAGTATAATCATGTCTATGCCTTTAAAATTAATTTTTGAGGGCAGAAAGAGAACTAGCTTCTGAAATGAAACTAGAATCAATATCCGAAGGATTCTGAATTTAAGTAGTAAGTACTAGTTGCTGCTTTAGGTGAGACTAGCCAGCTTTGAATTTATAGCCCAGAAATCTGAGACCTGGATTCTACAGTATTCTTAGCAACCTAGGGTATAAAATAATGCCTTCAAGCAAGATGTCTGCTGAGGATTATTTATGTTTGTTCAGTGGCATATGTATCTAGACAGATGTACACATGTATAGTTTTGCTTTCATTCCTTAGTGCAAAGGCTCCTCCCTAAAAGTGCTCCAAACAATAATATAAGAAATATACTCTTTTTAATGCCTTCAGGCATTCTTTCCATTTACAAGACTAGCAAAGGAACATCTGTCACTCCTCTGTGGTAGGTAGGAGTGACCAAAATCAATGGAAGTTGTGTTAACTTATTTCATTGGAAGGAAGTCTGAACTCCACACAGACATTCCCAAACCATGTCCCAAAACCAAAACAAAACACAGTGCATGCACACACACAGAAAAACCCCCACAACCAAAACCTCTGTTTTTTTCATGAAAAAAATCTCAGGCAAAAAAAGTCTTGCCCTTTCCCTGTCCGCTTTCATGTAAACTCCATAGCACTAGTAGCTATTGCTGTGATCCGAAATAAGAACCTGGAAAGAATTTTTCAAAGTGGTTTCTGGCCTTTGTGTGTTAGTTGGCATTGGAGGCAGAAAGGCTACTTGTTAGGGTTCAAAGTGGAGGAAATAGAAACATTTATTTACATGTAACTGAAGTCTGGCAGCTTAGAAGTTCATTGTTAAAGGGAAAGTTAATATATAAACTTAAACATACAAAATGATACGGTGTCAAAGTAATTTATATAGTGACACAAACAGAGCAAGAATCTTACTGGAACAAAAGCCCCCTCTACAACAGCACCCTGCTAAAAGAGCTCTCTGCTATGTTCTGTCACATCTCTGCTTAGGAGAAGTTCCAACAGGTCATCTTGCACTCCCTGCATGGTGTCACAGACTGCATGTTGTAAACAGCCAGCTGTCAAAATGAGCAACTTAAACTTACTGACGTTCTAACAGACCAGCATAAAATGATTATTCCAAAAGCTCTTTCAGTTGGTACATCTGTCTTACACAGTTAAAGACAAAAGAATATGTATCATCTTGTGTCATACACATGATACTGTTTAAGACAGAAAAAGGTAAGTTGCAGGAACTGGTTTTAGTGAATTACAGGCAAAAAGTGAACACATGACAGAAAAGCTTACGATCAGTATAATCTGAGTTATACATAGCAAATTGCAAGTTTATGAAAATAAAAACATCTTTAATAGTCACAGGTTGGAAGTTATAGACAACAGTATATGAGTAGTTTATATTCTTTGTCAAAACTAAAAAATGCAAGTACGTAAAGTGATACCTTCATATAATATGCAATTTCCAATATTGAGATACACAATCACTGGAAGATTTGGCAAAGCAAAAGACCAACTGGAATGTTATTCATCATCATCCTCAGCTTGCTTCCCTTTGATTTAGATGCTCATAACACACTGTATGAACTGAAAAAAGAATAACCATTTATTAGATGTATTTAGGGAACAGGTTTCCACTTTTTCTTCTAAAACACCCTGTCACAACCCCTTTCTGTAAACAAATTCACACCATCAACAACAAAGCTTTCAAACTAAATATGAGAATTAGCTAATAGTTACTGAAAACAGAGCACATCCTTAACAATAACAACAACAAAACCCAGGAATACTTGAATCTAGTGTTTTCCTGCACAGATATGTCCAAGAAAACAAGACCTCAACGCGTGATTGATGTGCGTCTGCTCCACTGCACCTCCCTCAACCTCTCCTGGGAAGAACGCCTACTAAGCCTTAAAACAAAACGAGAAAGCCACAGAAAGTGATGTTAGCAAGTGAAGTAGCTTCCTGAACCATGTTAGCAAGTGAAGATCTTCTTGAACCACGCCGGTAGGATATCCAAACAAAAATGCCCAACATGTTATAGAACACTATAAAGTCTGTGAAAACTTTGAGACAATACTCAATGAAACCCAGAACCTTTGTGCTCTCAGGTAACACCATAAGCACAGGGAAGACAGACACAAACTCAAATCATTACTGTTTGTCTTCAGGTTTTTTTTTTTCTTTAGTTTCATCTGTAATTTTAACTGATTCTTTAAAGTTCACTTACATCATCATAGTGGAAGTTCACAAAACCCTGCTGAGACGTATCCCTTCTTCTGAAACATTCTGCAAAAACACGTTAAGAGAACAAAACAGAAACCAAGTAAGAACAATTACAGTTAACTTTTAAAAAAATGCATAGTACTTTCATAAAATTCCCCAAGTCACATGAATGAGAACTCATGAAGACCACTGCCAATTCATTCCAAGACTTAATTTCCTGTTCTTAATTTTCCTATTTATCATATAATCCTTTATGTTCTGTTAATAAATACAGTGTCCCAATTTTTATATTATAACTCTTTTAGTCTCTGGAATAAACCCTGCATTAGTTTTAAGTCCATTTTTCAACAGGGATTTAAAAAAATTATAATGTCTAATTGTTTCAGTTCTGCCTGTAAACTTTCTATATAGAAACCTATTTTGTGGTGCATAAAAGTTAAAGTTGAACTTGAGATAAGTGAATAATCAGATTCTATTAAAATATAGTAACAAGGCTATAATCCAGCATACCAGTGAGAGCTCTGAGTTTCACACAACAGG